>LPNX010779781.1:334073-373690 GCA_001517045.1 Pseudotsuga menziesii
CAAGATTTTGAATTAATAAAAAAAACCTACACATATTCTTATTATAATGTTATATAAACTTAGTGCATGTAAGACCTCATGAGAAAATCTTATGTTAACACACCTCTAACCAAGTTTCACTTCTTTAATGCCTATATATTTCCCCCATAATGACAAATTCTTATCCGAACTCACTATCATGAGATTCAGAAACATCCAACACAAGGTTATAGATTACATAAATCACCTCACCATTAATGAGACATAATGGAAAGACGTAAATATGACTAGATGAAAAAACCATATGATAAGGGAAGAGCTCAAGGAAAACTTGTTTAAACATTAACAAGGCTACTATTTAAAACTATGTGAGGTTTCTTTGTAGTATTTAGATGTTGGAATGAAAATTAAATAGTCTTTTTTTCCAAGAAAAAATGAATACTTTCCATCCAAGTAAAAGAGAAAACACATTCTTTAGGTTCTTGAGCACAAAATTCATAGCCTACATGACTAAATATCCTACAAATATAATACAATAGGAGATTTCTTTCTAACACTCTCCAAAATATCATGACCACCCAAAACACTGACCTCCTCAAAATTAGTCCAACCATTACTAAGCATTCATCATATGGTGACACTGAAATAAAATACAATGCACTACTTCCCATTTACAAATCATATATGTTTTGTGCCTGCAGGAAACCATTTTGGAATTCATCCTTGAATAGGGACTCCTCATAACATTGCAACGCTTGTTAGATGAAGAATCTTCCTCCATTTTATGCTCCCAAAACATGTGGTTGAAGATGATTTAGGGTAAACTACGATAGACTTCTTTCAAGTCATGAGTATCCAAATGGAATAAAACAATGCCCATGATCTATTGTGCTCCTCTCATACACTATATAACAAGAGCATAATCATTGTATAATTGGAGGTTGTTCAACCCAAAGTCCAACACCAGTTTGACCAAATAGAATAACGCTAACAACTTTGTTAAGTTATTAGATCCTATCCCCACGAAACCTCCTCCTTTGTACATAATCGAATATGAAATATAAAGAGAAAAACCTATGCCACATTTCTTGTCCTCACCCTAGTAGTCTCTATAAAAAAATACCACGCCCTTTAGTTCTTGACACATATCTCACCAACCTCCCATACCCGAGATGGAATCATCTATAAATTGTAGTTTTGGAACATAGTAATTGCTTGAGAAGAGACCTTGAAAGGCAGTAGACTTTTACCCCCAAATGTGGCCACATTACATGCCATCCAAATTCCCCATAATGTTATAATTGGAAATGGGAGAAATGTCTTGAGTTGCTATCGAGAGGAAAAAAACATCAATTGTTGTATCCTTCTCTCAAAGTCTCTGTAGCTTAAAACGACCCTTTAATTTCATCCAGACATATTTGGGGTAAGCACACACCATACAAGATGTTCATTGTTTTCTTCATCATTAGTGTAGAGTAAACATATACCTAGTCCATGAATTTTTTTTTTTGGGGATTTAATCCCAAGAAAGAGCATGATTATTCAACACCTGCCAAAGAAAAAAACAGTTTTAGGGGGGGGGGGGGGGAGGATCTTCCATATTTTCTTCCACCACTAGATAAACCCTTTCTTAATCCCACCAAAAGTGGATAGGTACCAAAATGGGATAAGTAAGTTTCTTCCATGTGATTCTAGGTCCACACCATTTCATCCTCTACCTCATACATACAAATATGAGATATCAATAACTCTGTTACATAACCATCCCACAATTGATCCCAATTCCCTTGCATACCAATTTCCATCGAACTTAACCACCCCTGCTTCCAAAAAATGGGTATTAAAGGGTTTGCAACCCTTTTCAAACAACCAAAACCTCTCTCCAATAAAACCATAACCAGGTCCTCCAGAAAAAGAATTCTGGTTGGGCATCCCATTATAGAATCTTGACCCACCATAACTAAAGATCCCAAACCCACCTTCCATGCTAAGAATGTAGTCACCACAGGGAAATATAATGTGATATATTTCCATTGGTTAGACACTAGATGCATATTTTTATGTCCTCTCCATACATAATCAATTATCTAGTCTAGTGAAAAATATTTCTTAACTAGAATTATTCACCAAATACTCTCCTGAGTAATAAAACACCAAATGGATTTGGTCACTGATACCATTTTAATAGAGAAGAGGTTTTTAAGATCCCAGCCACCTTAATATTTAGGATATGCAATCATTTTCCAATTGGTAAGAGTGTGATCCCTCATAATCCTACCTACTTTTCTAGAGATAGTTTAAACACAACTCTTGAATTTTCTCCAAAGTTCCCTTCAGAATATGCGATCCCAGCCACCTTAATATTTAGGATATGCAATCATTTTCCAATTGGTAAGAGTGTGATCCCTCATAATCCTACCTACTTTTCTAGAGATAGTTTAAACACAACTCTTGAATTTTGTCCAAATTTCCCTTCAGAATATGTGCAATGAGATGCCAATATATAGGAATTGCTTCAAGTATAGATTTGATAAGTACCAATAGTTCCCCTTGGATATCCATGGGTTGGACAAACAATTAATTATTATTTCTATCCAAGATACCAATCAACACTTGTCAGTTCTCTTATAACTAGTGGTGTTGAGGAAATAATCCAGATATTTCAATTCCTATTCCAATTTGTATACATGGAATGAAAGGAAATGCTCCAAACAATTTCTCCTATGGAGGAAAACCTTCAGAAATAAAAACTCAGAATTCTTCACATTAACCTCCATCCCTATTGAGCTGTAAAAACAAACGAAATTAAAATGAACAACAAGATGTCATCAACAAATAAGAGGCGAGTCAATTTCACTTGAACACAAAATAAATTCCACAAATATTGCTTTTCCTTCATTCCTATTGTAGGGCACAACTGAATCCCTCCATCACCAATAAAAATAGATATGGGGACAACATACATCTTTTCCACAAGCACTTGGAAGCCTTGAAAAACTTATAACTTGACCCATTTATTAGAATGACGAAGGATGAGGATCTTACACAACACATGATCCAATTGACTATGTCCAAACTATATCCCATATGAAGAAGAATCAACTAGAGGTAGAACTAAGAGACTTTGTTGTAAGCTTTAGAAAGATTAAGCTTGGATGCCATGACTGGTAGTCACTGAGTCATTATTGTGTAATGTCCCTCCTACACCACACCGATAGCTTCATAGATTAAGAACCACTGAAGAAAAATATATAGGGAAATAACCTTTGAAAGAATATGTTTTAAACACATCATGATCACCTTTGTAATAAATTTGTAGACATCGTTGCACAAAGAAATAAGTCAGAATTCATCAAAGGTGGATGTGTAGTCCACTTTGAGGATCAATGCCATGAAGGTGGTGTTAAGCGTTTGGGATATCATTCCTGACTTTCAAACTTTCTCTACCACCTACAACAAATCATCACTTATTAGATAAAAAAATTCAACATAAAAATTAGCTGGGAATCCATCTGGTCCAAGTTTTTTGTCCTTATCAAAGGATGAAATAAAAAACAAGATTTCTTCCTTACTAATGGGATGGAAAAGGATCTCATTGTACTCTACCTCCACAAGTCTAGGATAAAATGAAATCTAACTTAGGACCTTCCTTAAGTTTTCACAATTTGGATTACTAAATAAAGAAATAAAAATGTTTGACACCTAAATTGGCAAGCTCTTGAAAACCTTTGGTCAGATTTCCCTCCTCATCCATAAATTCCCTAACAATATTAGATATTTTTATTTGATTTGTAAGACACTAAAATAACTTGGTGTTTGGTTTCCTTAGGAAATCCAAAATTCCCAAATCTTCAAACATCACTCTATTTTCTTGTCCCTCAAGAACTTGTCCTTCATCATCTCCAAATCAATCAAAACACTAATATCCAATTCATTGTTTATCCCATCCAAATGGAAATTAAACAAGGTATCTAAAAGTGCTTCTACCTCTAGAAACAATGCATCCCCCCAATGATGCCTCTCTCGAGCCCACACAACCACTTTCTCTTTAATGTTACATAAGGAGTTAGTAAATTGGGAACCAATGTTAACACCCTCCATTACCTATAAATGCTATCAATGTTGCTTGAAAAGGTTATGAAAATATTCCTTGACAAACAAGGAATAATTTTATTTAAAAGGGGCTCTAGGTTTCATCACCCTAGCCCTAATTTCCAAATAGAATTGAAAATTATCTGAAAACGTTTTGTGTCCAACCCAAGACCTGATGGACTCTAAGAATTGCATGATATCATTGTGAATTTGGATATGATCTAAATTTTTTCAAAACCCCCTCCTATTTAGAATGATTATTACTCTAAGTCAATTAGAGTTGACATGGTTCAACATCTACTAGCCCCACGACTTCAAAAGTTTCCAGGAAGACGGTCCTCCCTAGAATTGGCCCCTTATATCTCATCCCTACAAAGCATGAGGTTGAGCTCTCTCCCAATGATAAGGTTGGACACTTTGATACACTGAAGAGCTGATACAAACTCCCCAAAATACCTAATTTCATCATATGGACCATAGATATTAAATACCACATATTAATAATGAAAATCCTTATTGTACATCTTCATGCATAATCCAAAAGAAACGACAAAACAATTTAGAAGATAAATTATTACTAAATATTATAATGATATCCCCGACAAATCAACTGAGTTAAGAGTCGTGAATTCCTGATCCAAGAATATATTACAAAGGATTTTCATGAATAAATCCCCTTTCTCTCGATAATCATCCATTTGAGGGAATGTATTTTGGTTTTCCCTCATAGGACACGACCATCAACTGATAACAACTTCATTGGGTAACCACTTTGGGGTTTAACTCTACTATAAGGACCCTTGAGAGTAATTTATATTATCATGGGTTGATTTCATGCCTATCCACTTTGTGGGAATGCTAAATAGCATATTTCAAATACACTCTACCAGCCTTGGGTTCTTTCACCACATCAATCCGAATACCACTCTTTGCAATAGTTTCCTTGTATTTTGACTGTGATCACAATAGGTAGGGACTTTTCCTCTTCCAGTTTTAGAGAGATTTGAATATTTATACTTAGACTGGGACATATATTTTGAGGTACATCTTGAATCTTCAGACATACCTATACCAAATTCTTCTCTTTAGGATGCTTCTTTACACCCCTGTACAGGTTTGACCACCTCATAAATAAATGAACTAGAGATCATGATATGATTTTTGGAATAAATATGGTCTATATTGGGATCCAAAATCAAAGGGACAATAGGGGGGTCATTTAAAGACTTACTTATTGAAGGAACAATTGAGGTGTTGGTGTTCCAGAGGTGGTCCCAATGCTCCCGTTGACTAAGTGACATTTATATATCGCTAAATAAATCATGAGCTATATCTAGATGATGGTCATTCTTCTCTTCTTGGGAATGTAGAGGGATGACTACATATCCAACCAACATTAAAATCTCATGGATTCTAATCTATGTGCCTTTGTTCCAATCATGAGTTTCCATCTTCCCTAAAATCCCCTTCTTTTCCAACTTCCCCACAAGGGAGTGAGGGTTCTAGAGAGGACTATTGTAGTGTCTCTTTATGCTTGTACCTCCAAGCCTATCACTTCAAATTTTTATTGCAATCAATGAGAACGTGGCCATACACATGACAATGGTAAAATTTGAAAGGAATGTTTAAATAATCCAAGTCCTAGGTGAAGGACCAATCTTTGCTTACCAATTCGATGGATTTGTAAAGTACCTACTGTATATCTAGTTCAACTTGAATAAACACCATAGATCTCTAACTTGCCTCAAACATACTTGAATCCATTGTTATAAAAGTTCCCAAAAAATACCCAATGGCTCTTAGGTCGTTAGGGGTCCATGATTCCAATGGCAAACAAGGAAATTTCACCTACACTGGGGTATGGTTTATCATATACACCCAAATATTTAAAAGGGGATGCCATCATTTCAACCCTAACAAATAGTTTTCCATAATCCAAATCCATTGCAAGATCATCTGAGCATGCTCTGAGGACCTAAATCCTAATCCAAACCAACCCTTTGTTAGTTTATTGATGATAGGACCGTAAAATTCCATTGGAACCTAAAAAATTTGATCCACTATACAAAATAACTCAAACCCACTCACTACCCTTATAATTTACTCACTAGGGTTTGGTCTACTAAATCACTGATATTCATGACCATGATGTCTTTCCCCATGACTAGGGCCACTCCATTACCTCTATTCTAGATGACCTTTCTATTTTGTTGAGGAGAAGAGATAAACTCTGGAAAAATATAAGTGAAGTTTGATAACTCAATACAACTCCCCACAAATCCCTTTGCAGAAGGAGAAATTTCTAGAATGGCTCCTAAAGTCCCCTCACATAAGTTTTCTAGATTCGTTGCTTCCTCCTCATTACCCATAAATGAAGAGGGGACATGTATATAGATTCTCCATCCCAAATGAGAAATGGGATAATATGGATATGGGACCAAATCCTCCGCATGAGCTCCATTTTATCCTACTAAGACGAAATCAACACTGCTTCCTAAGAACGAACCCTTGTCTTGACACAAAGGATGAGCTAGTAAATGTAGGCGGGGTAGTAAATATTGATCGAAAAATGCCAAGAATAAGAAAGAGAAGGTATCCTCATTTGAGACAAATATTGCATCATTTTAAAGGATGTCCTTGGAGTAGTTGACTTATGATCATCATCACCCTTAGCGCCTTCTGAAAATTATATAGTAGTTACAATTTAAATGATAAAATTATAGATTTATGGGGTTCTTATACTTTGGTGTTTATTTTTCCTTTTCTTTACACACACACACACACACACACACACACACACACACACACACACACACACACACACACATATNGTAAATTGGATTCTACATAATTTTGAGGCTTTGTCAACAATCTCATGGTGATCATGATATTCAATAAACATCTTACAAAGAACATCATGTCATAATGTGGAATTCAAACCCTGATAAGGGGGATAATTTTTTTCCCTCATGACCACTATAGCTAGACCCACTTGACCTTTAATGTTTTTCATTATGAAGTTTTACAATTAGATGAATCCATTTTAGTGTAATTTCTATACAATGCAATGCCCAATCCGACAAAATTATATTTTTGCTAGTTTAGTTTTAAGCTTGAAATAAAATAACAAAACATGATCTTCATCCATAAATCACATTTACTTTATTTACTTATCATATCTAAACTTCATTATTACATTTCTCATACTTTTTTGCCAATATATGATAAGTTTGAATTCATCTAACTTTGAGAAATTCCAAAATCTCTTTTCCAACTAGTTAGTGTTCCCTCAACTGTAGTAATCACAAATTTAAAAGAAGGCACCAAAAAATCCATGAGGAAAATGTGTCATATCCATACACTAGATGGAAGAGAAAATATCCTATCATTGTTTTGTTCGAAAAGGGTGAAGGTTCTTTGTCTTGTTTAGAGATCATGCTATACTAATACCAAGGTAGAAACTAGATTATCACATAAGATGATGCACACAACTTCGCTCTAACTTTCAAGGAAAAATATTACCATGTGTTGTGCAATTTAATAAACATAATTGACTTTAATTATTTTATTTTTTGAATTGAAGTTTCCTTTAAACTCTATTATTGGAAATATGTACATTATTTGATACAAATAGGGGATATGATTCCAAATGCAACCTCCAATAGGATGTCCAAAACTTAAAATTGAGGTTGGATTATACCAAAACACCTTTCATAGTCTTGGTCATAAAAAACACAAAGACAAAGGTTAGACACCCAAATCATACACATATTCTATAACCTAATGATCTACAAGAGGAGGTTGGTCATGGTCATATGGGTCCTTGCCTCATCTGGTCATTGGAGGATCTGCATCAATGAGAACCACACAATGCCACCCATTAGTAGGTGGGTTAGGGGCTTGGGATTGTATGCGATAGTGAGTGAAAATGTGGAATTTTTTGTCACTGCACATGATTACGAGAGTCAAACTATGGAAGCACTATCATCATTTTCAATCCTTTAACTCGAATCTGTGTAAGACATACTGCCATTTTATCTATAGGATTTAGGGAGACAAGGAGGCCCTTATGGGCTAGGTAATCCAAATGAGCTAGGAGGATCAAGAGGAACTCTAATCACAATATGTGGTTCCTTGTTCCAATACTTGATAATTTATTGAGATGCTCTATCTCCAGCAATACTAGGGACAAGAAATAGGTAAATATTACTAACAAAGTGATTATACCCATGCCTAAATATCCCTAGAAATTGAACAAAATTAGAAAAAAAATACTATTATAGTTTGTGTCTCCCACACGTGGGTAGTCTAGGTTTTGCAAGTCTAGGTATTTTGACAAGGGAGACCCCCCCATCACTAATATCTATGAAAAAAAATACTTTGTTTTGGTTCAAGGATAAGTTTTTAGACTATGCTTAAATTAAGTAACTATGTGTTTTGCTTGTATTTCAGCCACCATATTTTATTTAGATGGAATTTGAGAAAGGGATTGGGATATAGCTACTTGTATCACATGGCTATATTATATCTTAGGAATGCAATGGTTGCACTCCATTTAGAGTACTTACACCAGACAAGTAGTGATGGGAGGCCAAATTTTAAAATTGGGGCATCAAGGTCAAGCCCTTGTATGTGGTCTATAATAACCTAATAATTATTATCCAACAAAAAAATAGTTCTAGATCATCCCATGAGATTCAATTTCTATACAAATCATCAAATAGATCATTGGCTAAGTGAATGCCAAGCCAAAAAATACCCAAGGCCAAAAACAAAGAGGATTTATCTAGTGGTTTGCATTCAAATAAAATCATTAACGATGACAATGAGAGAGATGATCATTAAAATATAGGCCATTTCTAATGGATGACTCCTTCCAAGCTGGGAAGGGTTTGAGTTATTCCTAGGACTTCTAAATTCTCTACACAACAAAGTGATTAGAACCTTAAGCATTGAAGATGTTAACAAAATAGTTTGTTACCTTTCCTCTTTCCCCCCCTAAGGTCAACCCTTGTTGAATGTAGCATCAAATAAAAATTCCATGCATGTTTGCATTCCATAGTGCAAATTACTCACTTAGAGAACAACACTTTGGCTTGAACCTTATATTTTATGATACCCAAACCCTGAATTCTTGAAGGGAACATCAGAATCCCAACTATGTTTGAGGAAACCTTGTTGTTGAATAGGTTTGGCCTACTAAAATTTGATGGGGGTTTTTGAGGCATTTATGTATTTCCTTTAATGGGACCAAACAAGAAGAGGATTGTACATTAGTATTTGACAATGCCAAAATTTTAGTGATTCATTTACCTATCGTCTTCGTAGCTTGTTTCAGTACCACTTCCAGAATTTCTTTAGGAGAATCCTAGAAGGAAAAGGGAATACCAAGAAATTTGAAATTCTTGTTATGTTGAATCCGAGTCCAACTTTGTGCTGTCAACCAATTTGGAATTGGGCATTGGCTATGTATTCAAAATTGATTATTGGTCCATTGGATATGCTTGAGCGCAAAACAATATATACAAAATTTAGGCCATCTTTGGTGTGATTCTAGTACTATTGGTCTTCTGAAATAGTTGAAAAATATTCATCGACTAAGTTCCCATTGACTAATTAGATGTCACAAGTTTAGTACTATGATACTAAACTAAAAAAATTAATCACAAAATAGATGCAAAAAAAGATCTATTCTTTATTAATATAAAAATCGTTAAGGTATGGAAACACCTTACAATGATCCTTTTATTTAAGGAATCCACTCATGTTCACCTTCCTCTTAAGCTTGGGTGACCTCTCAATGAGCTAAGCTTCAAATGCAATATTATTCCACACATATTGACCAGGAGGAATCCATCCTTATTTATAGCAATAAAACCCTAATCATAACAACCTTTTAACTACCTGGTGTAACTTTTTAATGAAGCCACATTACATTTATTCCATACTAACTACCATAGTGGTACTTTTTAATAGTAACAAACATAGTGGACCTAATCCACATTCCATTAAATAGCCTCCACTATTATTACTCTAATGGGCCCTTCAACCCCTCATTACACCCCTATGGAGGATCCCAATAGTCAACCTCCCTTACAAAATCATTCTCTTCAATTATTGTAATAAGGAGATACAACCATAAACTAGGGTCTGATGGACTAATGTTCACTTCAATGTTGAAGTAAGTTAGGGAAGTATCCCATGTGCAAGTGTTATATATGATGTTGGAGTAGTCCAAAAGGCTCCACCATAAACTTGGGTACCATGTATGAGTACTAACCACAATGATAAAGTCATCCCATAAGATCATCCATAAGCTAAAGTACCATGTACAAGTACTAGTCTCAATGTTGAGGTAGTTTAAGGGGATCATCCATCAACCCGCGTCCCATGTCCAAGTATTCATGTTGATTCACAACTGATTATTTTTTAGTGTGATGAATGGCCAATTATTGTGCTCAAAATTCCCACCACGGTCATGTGGATCTAAATGAATAGAACCACCTGTCCCCCAAAGAGCATCCACATAACTATAAGAGGTTAGTCATGGATCTGGAAGGAACACTATCACTAGAGGATATGTAAGCTAAAAATTGATATATATATCCATCTTGTGTATTTCCTCAACGATCTTATATTCACTTAATGGATTTTTTTGAACTTGTTTGCTTCCTTGAGAGAAACTTGGATATACAATTGGTTTATTCAAAATTTTTTCTCAAAAATCTATAGTAATTTATCCAAGTGTCACAACCCTCTTTTTTCCCGTGAAAACCTATAAAATAGAAAGAAAAAAATCCCCTTTTTTGGCCAAAAAAAGAGCTCCAAAACTAAATATTATGATCTTGAAAATAAGAAATTTAATAACAAAAGAGATATAATAAGTTATCCACACTTTAATAATATAAAAAACCCTTAAGATAGGTAAGGACCTTAAAATGATCATTCTAAGGAAAGAATCCACTTTTATTCACTTGTCTATGATCCTTCTAAGGAAAGATTCCATTTTTATTCACTTGTCTCTTAAGGTTGGGATACCTCTCAATGAGCTAAGCTCCAAACAAAATATTCTTCCCCACTATTATGGAGAGAAACTTCCTATGACTTGGGGTAGACCACACCATACTGACTGACACCAGAAATCAATCCACTTCAATATGAAAGAGAAACTAATGCTGCTAACACTAAGGGATACATAACATACCTTATTCTGGAGGGTTGTAGTAGATCCCCATTGATATTTTCCAACACGCTTATTCCTACAATTCACCCTCAACAACAAAAAACAATGCAGACATGATAGATGCTAAAGTATTAGGCCTACTATAGCATATATAAATCCAACATGTATAATCAAATACAAATACATCCATGGATCAAAATATTCATAGTCATACACATGTAATGGACGAGAAATGAATATATCTATTAGTAATGAACATAGATAACGATGACAAACTCTGTTGTCACCTCGTTGAAACGGAGAAACCCAGTCCTCCACATGGGCCTCCACCACTTCAATCCTCCATCTCAATTGCAAGCTTACAAAGCAATGGAAAGCTTGGGAAGAGAGACAACGTGTGCTCAAGAGAACATAGGGATGTAGACTCAAGAATAAGCAAAAGAGGAAACAATGAACTATAGTTTCCTTGCTCTCCAATGTTCTCCTCCTCTAATGCATCCAAGAGGCTCAATATATAGTCCTTCAATAGGCAATGAAGGGTTGAGTTGGAGCGTTTCTAGGCATATGGAAGGCCAAGAGTCCAGTTATTCAGGAGTCATTGAGGAAAACTCCAAATATTCACTTTTTGTGCACATTTCCTGATGTATGTGGGTTACAGTGGATCAACATGCCTGTACATGCGAATTTCAAGCTAAGACCGATGTATGGAAATAAACATGTGTTTTTTAAGGGAATTCTTGGATCATCAAAGTATAATTTGAGCAAGGGGGGTCCAAAGAGTCCATAGAGGGACATGGGAGGCCATAAAAGTGTGATCTACTAAGTGTGGTAAAATCATCTATAATACATTCCCCCTAATGTGTGAGGTCAGATGGGTAACATGACGGTGGAGATACATTATATCCATCCCCAGTGGAGTCGCCAATTCTGTTATGGAGAGAAACTTCCTATGGATTGGGGTAGACCAAAAAATACCGAATGACACCAAAAATCAATCCACTTCAATATGCAATAGAAACAAATGCTGCTAACATTAAGGGATACATAATGTACCTTATTACGGATGGTTTTAGTAGATCCCCATTGATATTTTCCAACACGCTTGTACCTACAATTCACCCTCAACAACAACGAACAAGGAAAGCATGATAGATGTTAAAGTGTTAAGATTACTCTAATATATATAAATAAAACATGTATAATCAAATACAACTACATCCATGGATCAAAATATTCATAGTCATACACATGTAATGGATGAGAAATGGATATTTCTATTAATAATGATTAGAGATAAAAGTGACAAACTTTGTCGGCACCTCGTTGAAATGAAAAAACCAAGTCCTCCACTGGGGCCTCCACCACTTCAATCCTTCATCTCAATGGCAAGATTAAAAAGCAATGGAAAGATTGGGAAGAGTGACAATGTGTGCTAAAAAGGACAAAGGGATGCAGAATCAAGCATATGCAAATGAGGCTACAATGAACTATAGTTTCCTTTCTCTCCAATGTTCTCTTCCTTTAATGCATCCAAGAGGCTCAATATATAGCCCTTCAATAGGAAATGAAGGGTCAAGTCAGAGCGTTTCCAGGCATATGGAAGGCCAAGAGTCAATTTATTCAGGACTCATTGAGGAAAACTCCAAATATTTTATTTTTTATGCACATTTCCCGATGTACGTGGGATACAGTGGAGCAACATGCATTTACACATGACTTTTAAGCTAAAACCCATGTATGGCAATAAACCTGTGTTTTTTAAGGGATTTATTGGATCATCAAAGTATAATTCGAGCAAGGGGGGTCCAAAAAGTCTATAGAGGGACATGGGAGGCCATAAATGTGTGATCTACCAAGTGTGGTAAAATCATCTATAACAGATTCCCCCTAATGTGTGAGGTCAAAAAAGTAACATGATGTCTGGTCACAAACTTATTAATTGAAAAATTCCTCATTTGATTTGTAACTTGGTCTACTAATTTATAATTGCAGAGAAAACAATTCCATCAACATGTGTCCCAGGTTTAAACTTAGGATTGAAGTTAGACCGCAGAGCATTAGGTATAGTCTCATACAATATCCCAGACTGAGCGTAAATCAAGTCTAGTTGATGAGATCGGAAGATAGACTGTTCCTCATTCATGACTCTAGATGTCGAAACATACTTCGCGATATATGGAAATAACGACTTAAGGAACCATTCAAATAGAAACTCGAGTGGAATGTTGACCTTAATCAACCTCTTCCGTCTATGTCACTCTTGAATATGGTAGGAGATATGTGTGGCTTTGTCTTGCCAAAATGTTAACAAGAGTTAGGTACCAACATCATAACATACTGGTAACTGAAAGTGGTTGAAGAAGGTCATTGCTAGATAGTTAAAGGTCCAATATGTGCCCCCAGGAAACTCTATATACAATTTCACCGCAGGTCTCCTGAGGGTGCATTGAAATAGGCGTAAGCAAATTGAATTGTGATTCAAAGAATTGGAAGAGAACCATAGGTGGAAAATGGTAACATGCTCTCCTGGGTCCTCGCCATTCTTACCTTAAAATTTTGGAATATCAGAAGCAAGCTTAGCGGGAACAACCGACCACATCGGATCATGAGAAACTAGATCGTTGGTCAACTTTGATAAATCAGGTAGATTCAAAGTAGATAGGAAAGGGAGCCTAGGTTGTGCCATTTGGTTCCATGATCCGTGATAGTGTTAGTTTTACAACATTCTAGCTAGCATTATGTTAGGGTCTTTAACTGAGAGAACAACAAGTACAACAATCAAACACAAGAGACAATGAACACAGTGTTTACCTTGGGGAAACCATAAATGGAGAAAACCCCACAACTTCCTCAGAGATAGAATCAACACAAAAGGTAAAACCACAAAATAGTAAGATGCTTTCCCGACAATAGTAACCTTCTTCTTGTCTAGCCCCAGTGTCTTCTCCTTCCTCAACTATGCGCTACACTTGAGTGTGTTTGTGACGTGTACTAAATAGGGAGTCCAACTCTCTATTTATACTAATCCTGACATGACTAAAACCCTACTAGGGATGACCTCTCCTAGGAGAGTATAATAACCCTAGTTCCCCGGAACTGCGGGGACTTTAACCCTTAGTTAATAGGAGGGTTACCCACAATGACTTGACATGACTTGTTTACATTATTGATTCTTTTGATCGGAACATTAGGGCATGACATAACATGATAAAATCCCAGAATAAATATTGAGTTACAATAGATAAGAAATACAAGTGAATACATTCCGAAGTTACAATTACATCAACACTCCCTCTTAACTCGGAAGGTATTCTCTCGACATAATTTTCATCACTGGTCTTCTTCTCTGGATCTTCTTGTCATCTGCATCTCCAAGTCATCCTCATATTCAAGTCTTCTTTGTCTTCATGCCATCTTCTTTTCTGGATCTGGATCATCACTCAATCATCACTGGACATCATCACTGGATCTGGATCATCATCACTGGACATCATCATTGGATCTGGATCATCACTCGATCTGGATCATCATCACTGGACATCATCAATAGATCTGGATCATCACTCGATCTGGATCATCATAACTGGACATCATCATTGGATCTAGATCATCACTCTATCTAGATCATCATCACTGGACATCATCATTGGATCTGGATCATCACTCGATCTGGATTTCTCGGAGTCATCATAACTAGATCTGGATCATAGCTTGATCTAGATCATCATATGGTCATCATCATATGTGCTATCTCATGATTCTTCTCGTCATAGGAATTTCTATAGAGCGAACCTTCTTTCATGCTGGGTGTATGCCTACCTCCTTGTAGGTCTTTGGTAGCCCTTACATCTGACCTACTCACCAGAATGGCCAGCACTCACATCTGACCTGCTTGTCAGAAAGGTGGTAGCCCTTACATCTGACCTACTCGTTGGAATGGCCAACACTAACATCTAACCTACTTGTTAGAAAGGTGGTATCCCTTATATCTGATCATATAGGACCTAATCCTACAGTCACATTAGAATGGCCATCACTCACATCTGACCTACTCGTCAGAAAGGCGGTAGCCCTTACATCTATGTAGGAGCTCATCCTACATCAGAATGGCCATCACTCATATCTGACATGGAAGGAACCGAATCCTCTCACCATGACAGAATGGCTCAGCCCTTACATCTGACCTGCTCGTTAGAATGGCTATGGATCTCAGCACTCATATCTAACATGGAAGGAACCAATCCTCTCACCATGACAGAATGGCTCAGCCCTTACATCTAACCTACTCGTCAGAATGGCTATGGGACTCATCACTTTCCCTTGGAGGAAACCTCTATCTAGAGAACACCAAGCTTCTCCCTAAAGTACTTGAACTTCACCCTAGCCAATGGCTTCATCAACACATCAGCTATCTGTTCCTCCATCGCAACATACTGGAGCTTCACTGCTCCCCTCTGCACCATATCCCTGATATAGTGATACTTGATCTTGATATGCTTCGACTTGTCATGGAACACTAGATTCTCTGACAACTTCATGAAACTTTGGTTGTCATAATTTATACAAGTAGCATCCATCTGGAGATCAAATAAACCAGACAATAGCTTTCACAGCCATACTGCCTCACAATAGCTGAACAAGCCGCGACATACTCTGCTTCAGTTGTACTCAGTGCCACACAAGATTGCTTCCTACTAAACCAGGAGATCACACCTGACCCCATACTGAAGCAACACCCTGAAGTGATCTTCCTATCGATGGCACTACCTGCCTAATATGAATCAACATAACTCTCCAGGTTAATATTCTGATTCACATCGTACTTGAGCCCATAATCAACTATACCCCTCAGGTACCTCAGAATATGCTTTGCAACAATCAAGTGAACATTTCTCGGATCTATCAAGAACTAGCTCAAGGTGTTCACAGCAAAGCAAATGTCTGGTCTCGTGTTCATCAGGTACATCAAGGACCCAATCATATGACGATACATCATAGCATCAACCGTCTCTGATGAAGCATCACTCAATAGCTTCAGGTTTGATGCCATAGCTGTGGCCATAGCCTTGCATTCCATCATCCCAAACCTCTTCAGGATCTCTACTGCATACTTCCCTTATCCAAGGAAGATTCCATCTGCACTCTGCCACACCTCCATACCTATAAAATAATGCATCATACCCAAGTCCTTCATCTCTAACTCGGAAGCAAGTTTTCTCTTCATATCAGCAATCAACCCATCCATACCTGTCACAAATAGATCATCTACATATAATAGAAGCATCACTGGGTTGCCATCTTCAACCTTGTAGTAAAGGTTGGAATTTGCTTTACTCTTGGTAAATCCCAAACTGGATAGAAAGCTATCAATTCTACCGTACCATGTCCTAGGTTCCTGTTTCAAACCGTATAGGGCTTTCTTCAATCTGCACACATGAGACTTACTGTCATGTGTCTCAAAACTGAGTGGTTTTTCTACATACACTTCCTCTTCCACTACACCATTCAAGAAAGCAGTCTTGATATCCATTTGGTGTATCTTCCATTTCATTACTGCAGCTAGAGCAAGTACTGATATGATGGAAGTGTATATGGCTACAGGTGCAAATGTTTCTTCATAGTCTATTCCTTCTTTCTGGGAGAAACCTTGAGCCACAAATCTTGCCTTATATTTTTCAATTAGTATCGTCTGCAGCATGCTTGATCTTGTAGATCCATTTGGAAGTTACAACTGACTTCCCTTCTGGTCTTGGGACAACATCCCAAACATCATTCTTCATGATCAATTGGTATTCTTCGATCATAGCATCCTTCCATTCTTTCCGTTCTGCCACTTCTTCATAACTTGAAGGTTCTTTATCAATGAAATCACATAGTAATTCTACATACCCGGAGCAGGATCTGGTCCTCTTTCTTTCTCCGTGATTCTCTTTTGGAGCCCCATATCTTTTCGCACCTTGGATAAGTTCTCATACCCAAGCAAGTTTCCTTTTATGAGGATTATTCCCCAGAGGTGGATCTACAGGTCTTTGTGGTTCTTCAAATTCTCGATCTTATTCTTGAGCTTCTTCGTTCATGGTTGTATCATGAACTCTGGGTGCTGCTGCTTCATCAGATTCTTCAGCAGGTTTCTTTCTAGATTTGTTGTAGGCTGTATCTTCATCAAATGTCACATTCCTGCTGATGTCAATATTCTTGAATCCTAGGAAGTATATTCTGTAAGCCTTCAAGTTTTCAGAGTATCCCACAAATATACCCTTCTTTCATGAAGGATCTAATTTAGTCCTCTTTTTTTTGGAATGTGTATGTACATTGGATACTCGAATATTCTGAGATGGCTGACTTCTGGTTTCTTGCCGGAGAATACTTTTTCAGGAGTCTTGTTCTCGAGTACTCTATGTGGAGTACGGTTCTATACATACACCGCTGTTCGGGAAGCTTCCGCCCAAATATGCATCGGAAGGTCTTGATCATGAAGCATTGCTCTTGCAGCTTCCATGATAGTTCTATTCTTCCTTTCCGCAATCCCATTCTATTGTGGATTATCAGGAGTGGACAAATCCCTCTTAATCCTTGATTCTTTGCATAGCTCTTTGAATTCATTTGAAGTGAATTCTCTACCATTATCTGATCGAAAAGTCTTGATCTTCTTTTCAGTGTGATTCTTGATTAAGGCTTTGAATTCCTTGAACTTTCTAAATACTTCATCTTTGTTCTTCATGAAGTAAACCCATGTCTTCCTAGAAAAATCATCAATAAAAGAAACATAATATGCATACCTGCTTAGTGAGTTTGATGACATAGGACCACATACATCGGAGTGGATGATTTCCAAGATTCCTTTTGCTTTGCTTTCGCTGCTTGGAAATGTCTTCTTTGTATTATTTCCTTTCGCACATCCTTTGCAGACCCCATCATGTTTTGCTTAGATTTCTGGAAGACCTTCAACAACTTTGCTTGCAATAGGTAGTGCTCTGTAATGCACATGTGCAAGCCTTCTATGCCAAATTTCACTTGGCTCTACTGTGTCATGGACCAAGGCTTGTTTTGGATTACCCTTTTGTTTGTACAAACCTCCTTCTTGTTCACCAATCACTATTGCATCATCAATAGCCTTTCCTTTTGGCCACATGATGACTTGACCATTTATGAATGCAACTCGCATTCCTTTTGCATCTAATGCCGATATGGAGAGGAGGTTCTTCTTGAGTCTTGGCACAAACAATACTTCCTTCATTGTTAGATACTTTCCAGAGTCTAGCTTATAGAAAGATTCCCCACTACCTTTTATTGTATATTGGTAGTCATCTCCTAGCTTCACCTTGTGAGGTGATTCATGTTCTGACAGTCTTATAAAGGATTCCTTTAATCCTATCATATGTTTGGAAGCCCTGATATCTATGAGCCAATCATTGCTTCCATGAGTAATGTTTCCTGTGAGAACGAAAATCAAAACATATTCATCCTCGCTTGAAGAATCTTCACTTTCATATCTGGTTCTTTTCTTAGATGGTTCATCATCCTCTGCAGCATGAGCATGATGTCTTCTTTTGTTGCTCCTCTTTGTTAGCTTTGGTTTCTTAGGACAATTCTTTGCATAATGTCCTGGTTCATCACATGTATAACATATGGGTCTAGATAAATAATTTCTAGTGTTATATTTGTGATAGTGCTTACCTCTATGGTGATGAGATATTCTTTTGGTTGACTTGGAGTGTACCATGAGAGCTTGATCTTCACTTCCCATCTTTTCTTCTTGAGCTGCTATCCGAGCTTCTTCTTGAGAACACTCTTCTCATAGTCTGCTGAACTTGACTAACTTCTTTCTAGCATAGATTCCTTGGATGAAAGAATCCCATGAACTAGGGAGGCCATTCAAGGTAGTCATCACAATCTCTGCATTTTCCACTTCTTCATCAACTGCTTCTAGTTGTTCCTTGATCTGAGAAACTCTTGTGAAGTAAGACTGGATTGTTTCTGCATTCTGAATCTTTACATTCTTCAATTGGTTTCTTAGAGTCATCTTCCAGTTTATGTTCTTCCCTTCAAACAATTTGGTTAGGGAATCAAACATAGCTTTAGGTGTCTTTAGGGAGGACACCTATGGTATGAGATGATCCTTGATAGAATCAGCAATAATTCTCTTTGCCATAACCAACTTCTTCTTATGCAAGGCCTTAGACTCATCTCCCTCTGGAACTGGAACCTCCTCATGGATGTAGGAGTCGAATTCATTCTCTTCCAGGACCAGGGAGATCCTATACTTCCAAGCTCAGAATTTATCAGCCCCCTCAATATTTTCATCAAGCTTGGTATGCTGAGACATATTAACTGAGAACCTCAAATGGAAATACTAAATATTTTAGATCTTACCAGGTCAAGATGTCAGATCTCAATTTTGAGCTGAAATCTTGCAGAGCTGTTTCAGGAGCAAATTAGGGTTTTGCTTTTCCAGAGTTTTGTCCAACCAAATGCTTTGAAATTCATCCCTAACTTCAATATTGGGGAGGAGATCAATCCAGGCCTGGGCTCATTGAAAAATCCCTCTTCTGTGAAAAGCCCTAATTTCTGGCAGTAGTGTCGGGTCCAAAACTAAAAAACCTCAGAATTGGATTATGCTTCGATAGAAAGATGCACCCTAAGGAGGAGAGTTATTCCACCTTAATTTTGCTGAAAATCTGTGGGGAGAGATTCACAAAGTAGGAAGCCCTATTTCCCACAGCTGAATAGTGTCTTCTTCTCAGGCTAGCTCTGATACCATGTTAGTTTTTCAACATTCTAGCTAGCATTATGTTAGGATCTTTAACTGAGAGAATAACAAGTACAACAATCAAACACAAGAGACAATGAACATAGTGTTTTCCTCAGGGAAACCATAAATGGAGAAAACCCCGCAACTTCTTCAGAGATAGAATCAGCACAAAAGGTAAAACCACAAAAAAGTAAGATGCTCTCCTGACAGCAGTAACCTTCTTCCTGTCTAGCCCTAATGTCTTCTCCTTCCTCAACTATGCGCTACACTTGAGTGTGTTTGTGATGTGTACTAAATAAAGAGTCCAACTCTCTATTTATACTAATCCCGACATGACTAAAACCCTACTAGGGCCGACCTCTCCTAGGAGAGTCTAATAACCCTAGTGCCCCAGAATTGCGGGGACTTTAACCCTTACTCAATAGGAGGGTTACCCACAATGACTTGACATTACTTGTTTACATTATTGATTCTCCCGATCGGAACATTGGGGCATGACATAACATGATAACATCCTGGAATAAACATCAGGTTACAATAGATAATAAATACAAGTGAATACATTCCGAAGTTACAATTACATCAACAAATAGGATTGATTCACATATGGTTGATGGGTTTAAAGACCATGGCCTTGGCCAGTCGAGTAGTAAACTCCTCCTATTTGACCCATAAATAGATACATGGGGATACTATAATTAGGAATACTTTGAGACTGGGGTGCTACATAGCCATAATTATAATACTGATACGATGGTCTTCCCCCGAACACATAAGAAGGTACATAACCTCTTAACATAGCATGACCGACAGATGAGGGGACAACATGGCTAGAAGAAGTACTCCATCTCAAAGGACCATGCGGGTTGTAAGGAGGGTGTGTCATGAAAAATGAATTCGAAGGAAGAGGTACAGAATACGATGGAACATATGGTGTAATGTATGATGTACCTCCAATGTTCACATGTCTAAGGTCACCTCTGTTGGAAGGGATCCTAGTAGTATTCCTGGATGAGGAGTATGGAATTCCTCCCATAAAGGGTGAGGAAGGTGCAATATTACCACAACCAAACTGATCGGCATGGAAAGGGATGGTAGTGCCCCCAAGCACACCACTAGGACCAACACCAGGATCGACGAAAGATGACAAAAAACTATCAGTCATATCTTACATGCCATATAAAAACATGCCCAGAGCTCAAGGGAACATGGTGAGTCTCATTATCCGGCCAATGTTAGGAATACCTCCCATAAGCAGTTGCAAAATATGACATATGGGGTTGTGAATCGAAAGAAGCACCTCCCCCATGAGGTTCAGTTCCAACTAGGGTCTCAGCTCTGCTGAATTTCACATTCCCCATCCCAGAGAAAGGATAAGGAGGGACATCTGGGGTTTAATATGTATGACTCATGATGAGATCAGTGTGTGAATAAAAGTGTGTATGACTATGCCTATAATGCCTAGTCCTGTTTCTAGAAGTAGTAGTAGATCCACAAGGTGAAAGCCCTGCTAGACGATGAAAACGACGGGGTTTCAGACCTCGCTCCACGATGACTCCACAAAAGTTAAAAGACTCAATCAATAATGAACCCTAAATCAATATAGCACACAAAGAGCACAATCCTAAGAAAATATAAGCCAAGTGCAAGCAATCCAAGGGGAGGATAAATGAGCTCTCGATTGTAGTAGGTATGTCTCTCCTAGGAGAGGCCATAAACGTGTGATCTACCAAGTGTGGTAAAATAAACTATAACACCCACATATCCATAAGGAGGACTCCATCCTTATTTATATCTAACAAGAGAATCTGTTGGGGCCTGGAAAATCATAGGTAACAACAATAGGGATTCACCCCAATAAACGTTCCCAATTAGCTCATTATTGGTTGGTATGGGGAATCTGTTCGGTTTATGGTCTGGCTACCGTAGGTCAAGTAACGATTAAAGTGTTTTACCGGTTAAGGCCCGGTCCACCGTGTATATTTTTTTAGTTTTTTAATATTTAAGTATGATGTGCAAATGCCTAAATAAATGCAGGTGATAGAGATAACAAGGAGGGTCACAATGTGATGTGCAGTTTCTTACCTCTCATCTTACCTCTCTCACTTCTGAATCACAAAACAAAGAGAAACTAACTAAGACTCACTAACCTATCCCTAGGGATCAAAACTGTAATTAATGGTGAGCAATGTATTGTATTGCATGCATAAAGAAAATCACAGATAGCTGTTAACATTCCTGAACACATGAATATCAATAGAAATATGAACAACAAGATAGATTATTGTTAATTAAAACATTCATTACTCAATGTGGAAATTTCACAAAATAAACAGGATCACATTCATAACATGAAAGAATTCAATAGGTTAGAATGATCTCACAGTTCATGGAAATAAGCTAAAAAATAAATAGTTCACATCCAACCATCCCATGGCAAACATTTGAAACTCCACAAAAATTTCTCCAGCTGAAAACATATAACTCTTTATTATAAGATGAATTAGTTCTTCTTACAATAAACTTCCTCAAGATAGTCTGAAAAAAGGTCCTTTACTATCTAAAACTCGCCCATACTTATACAAAAAGCAAAAAACTCTTGGTCTACCCCTCATTGCCTCTTGAGCTTCCCCAACCTTTCCTTTACAAAAATTTGTCCTGTAGCTTGTGTACAAAAATTAATATAATATATTACATTATTAATCAATATTCCCAAAAACATTTCACGAGGAAGGCCCAGCTTGCTCGTTTGTGAATTTTTTCCATGCATTAGCATCTGCATCTATGCTTTCAAACCCAGAAGGCTCAAGGAATCGAATGTTAATATCATACTTGGTATCTTGGGTCTTCACACCCTCTATTCTAGTAGGAATCAAGCACATCTGGTCCTCCAATAGGTGTATCCTCACGGCTGCATGTGCTACTTCCTTTTTTAATATCCATTCATCCAAATCCCTGACATGCTTGATTGCTTGTTCATCCTTATTGTATCTATCCTGTAAATGCTTTAAAAACAATTCATGTTTAGGTAGCACCTCCAATATATTCTCAGCAGAAGTCTGAAACCAATTATATGTGAAGAGCACTCTCCTGCAGAATTCAACACAAGAAATATTTGTCTTCTTCATTGTTTTTTTAAATTCTCCTTCGATATTACTGGCGAATTCCATTAACTCATATTCTTACTTCAATGTTTGCTGATCTTTGATGGATAGGTCTATGGGATATTCTTTATTGGTTTCTACCCAAAACATTCTTCCCTTTATAATTTCCAATATATCCCGAGTCCTATCCAGAAAATATGAAGTGGTACTTACAATCTCTTCCAGCTTGGTGTCTATCTGCAGAAATTTACATCTTTCATCTTCTATCTGTAGTTGTATCTGATGGATTTTTTTCCTAAGCATCAGAGCATGCTCCTTTAAGGGTTGGATGTCAGCTTTCTGCTCCATAGCACTCTTTAGCGATGCTGTCAATGAATTCTTCTGTTCTTCTAAAGCTGCTATCTGCGTCTGATATTGATTCTCCTTATCTTCTGCAGTATCCTTCTCTATTCCCAGCTCAATAACTTTGCTTTCCAACTTATTCTTTTCCTCATTTAATTTTCCAAATGATAGCTGAAGATTATCTTTCTCAGCCTTTAAACTCTGATGCTCCAGCTAGAGCTTTTGCAACTCTACCAAGGTAACTTGAGAATTCTTCTATTTATTTTCTACAGATATTGCTAAAACATCCTTATCTGCTTGCAGAGCTTGGCATTCTGTCCTTGAAACCTTGACTTCACCTATGATATTCTCATATTTTGTTTTTAGATTCTGGCTTTCATCCCTCTCTTTCTTCAACGTTTCCTTCAACTGAGCTACTTTCTTCCATGACTGCTCCAGATCAGTCATGATCCTATCCATGTTTTCTTCATTTGCTAAGGTTATAGCCACCCCAGCCCTTGCTATTAACCATGGATCCTTATGAGTACCATGTACTACTGTCTTGTCCGTCACCATCCTCCCAGGATTTCCTCCAGTATCTACCTTTTTCTTGGTCCTCTTAACAATCCTCTTCTTTTCTTTGTCATAGAATATAGTATTAAAATTAGTTATTTCCTCCCCTTTGGTAGGCATGAAAGGAATCAAATCAAATTCAGAAATTGAAACTTCTCCTAACATACTGCTAGAAGCAACAGTAGGCTCCAAGGGATCAAGATCAGACTGTCCCTGTTCTTGATCTGTAAGATCTTGTCCTTCTTGTACATCAGCTTGCTCTTGGGGCTGCTTTTCCTTTTGGGGTTCTATTAACCTGAAGCCCTCACTTTATGCCTATTTCTTCTTTATCTCAACTTCCTCTTTTCTTTTCTTTTCTTCTTCTTCCTTCTTAGTTGCCTATTTAGCGGCTCGTTTCTTTTCTTCTTCTTCAATCCTCAACCAATTCTCTGCTTCTTGTACCAATTTGCTAGCATCTTCTTCTCTTTTCTTGGCCTCTTCCTCTTCTAGCTTCTTAGATTTCTCTGCAGCCTTGCCCTTTCCACCCATAGTTGTTATCTTTTGTTTGAACCTTTTCTTAAGGGCAGTCATGTTCTTGGCATTGTGGAATGTCTCCTCATCTTTGTCCCAAAATTCAGTGTACTCAAAATGAACTCTAGCTTCTTTGTAGTAATCAACTACTTTGTTCTGGGAATCATTTCTATGAAAGTTCATTTCTCCAAAGCGAAAATATTCGAATTCTTTAAAAAACTCTGTTTCCTGCTTAACCCATGAACACTTATAGCTTCCAATGAAGAAGGGTACTGCAGGGTACACTGCCTTTTTATGTTCAAACAAAAATTTTCCTACTCCATCAATATACAACTGTCTAATGGCCTCCTTGTGGACTACATAATATGTAGCATATTTTGGGAGTAGAGAAGGAGCTCTTGAACCACCATACATCCTCACATACAATCAATCCTCTGTCAGATAATAACTCCCGAATTCTTGTATGACCTTAAATGCTTCCTCAGACATGCAATTACATTTAGAAAATCAGAGTATATAGGGGCATAATGAAATGCTCACAAATCTCCCTATAGTAATTGTAATACTTATGTGCCTAAAACAATTTATAAGATGTGTATACTGGGGTTCTGTCCTTCTCCCAATTTCACTTTAAGGCAGGTAAAGCCCGAGTGCACAATATGCAATCAATTAGGATAGAACTCATGTAGAATTCAGATTTCTTCTGGGATACTCCTACCAAGGCTGCACTTATACATGCTGAAATACTGTTTGACACTATACTGGCCCAGTTGAAGATAGTTCCTTATGTGGCAATAAAAAAGATGACCGGTATCCAACTTATCTTGAAACCTTTTCCATTTTCTCTACCAAAAATCCTGTTAAGCATAAAAGCAATAAATTTGTAAGGAGCATGGAGAGTTGAGTTATCATATTCTCTTGAAGGTCTGGTTCTGAAATTATTCCTTGGGATCATCATCCTCTTTACCGTCTCTACCAGGTCCATACCTACCTCCTTTAACCAACTTTTTGTTAGATAGGCCTGTGGTGAGGGTAGATGGTATGTGATAGACACATAGGTAGGGATGTATGCAGCATAACCTTGCTTTGTAGTATTTGATAAGAGCATTCTCGTCACATCTGACCTCGGAAGACTCCAACCTATTACTTCTGAGCATGAAAACAATTCAGGCCTAGTAGCCACCTT
Source organism: Pseudotsuga menziesii (assembly GCA_001517045.1). Taxonomy (NCBI): domain Eukaryota; kingdom Viridiplantae; phylum Streptophyta; class Pinopsida; order Pinales; family Pinaceae; genus Pseudotsuga; species Pseudotsuga menziesii. The sequence goes on from LPNX010779781.1 coordinate 359,774, forward strand.
CATCAAAGATGACTTTTCAATGTTAGCATAAATTGTCATTTGTTTAAACCCAACATCAGGGACATTATGGTTTGAGATCATTCTAAAAATTTCTCCCCATTTGTAATCTGGTTCTACTGCTGTGGTGGCTTTAGTGTCCTCATAGATGATTTCTAGCCTAGTTATTACTTCTACCTCAGGTTCTTCTTCAGCCACCTGGGATTTCTTCTTCTGTCTCTTTAGCATGTTGATGTAATGGAAATCGACCTGTAACAGTCATGCAACATGTTTTAGTCTAACTAAATATAGAACTTGATATAGTAATAAACAAGAAAATATACAGATCTATTCATCTCTTCGACATGCATGCTAGTAAATTAGGTTAAACATAGTCTTTCAAATGAGTGATTTAAAACCGAAAAACTGATAACAATGCTGCCTGCTCAACCCGTCTAAGCTTTACTTGTCTCAAAACCCTATCCTAGAAATTCTTCTTCATCTCATATAGGTATTTTGATTCTCATCAAGCTTATTCCACCGCTAAATCTCAACAAACTCTCAAAATTACTCAGTTTCACCGTACTTCTTAAACCAACGCACAAACTCCTCTTTCAAACAACCCTAGTCGACTGAAAGCCCTCTTGAATCCCATGGCAAACTATGGTTGTAGGGAAAATGGATTCTTAACCTCCGATCGAGCATAAAATTTTCAAGAATAGGGTGGTGTAGACAGAGAAATGCCTATCTGCACCATGCCCTACAACCCCGCTCAAGAGATGCAGGCGCATACATAATGGTTGACGACAGACATACTCAACCTCCAATGAAATGAAAACTCAAGCAATGGGCTATGCCCTTAATGATGTAAAATAATGACAAGAAAAACCATAAGAAGGAAAAACCCTAACCCCCTATGTGGAAAACCTAACCTCCATGTAGAAAACCTAACCTCCACCCATTAACGGTTCAATCAGTAAAATACACCACCCAAAAGACAAAATCATGGGTAACCAACCTGGAAATGGCAACGTGGACAATCTGGACGGGTAAATATTTCCATAGGTGCAAAGGAGGACAAAATAGGTCTTGACAGCTGTGCGCACACCTTCTTTGAATGGTTTCGACAGTCCAAACTTGACAAATCAGAAAGAATGACATAACACACATATATAACCTTTGACTGGGTGGGAAACCATCGGTGGGAAAACATTAAAATCATCAGAAAAAAAGTCAAGAGGATATCCACAATAGTGGTCACGAAAAGAACTACAGACCCGACACTATATTGTTAAAACAATATCGGATGTCGAAAGCACTACTCACTATTCTTGGAACCAATTTTTGATAGCCCTCTGCAACGTCGGTGTTAGACTGCTCTACTACCCCGATGATTGCTTTGGGAATCGAGTATCGGCTACCAACAAAGTTAAGCTCTCTGGAATCGAAAAAGAAAAGGTATATCTTTTGGATCACTTTAAGACTAGCCTTTCGCAACATCAGGTGGGATAAACACTACGAATCTGGCCTTTTTTGGTCAACCAATGCGACAGCGGGAACAAATTAATTGGATATCGAAAACACTAAGGTGAAATAACACCCAGTTCATCGGATAAGTCATGCACTAAGGAGTTGGAACTTCAGCAAAAAAAGTCTGAGAGGTTGAAAAAACTTACTCCGACGCATCAACGAAGGTTTCCATAGGCTTCTGATAGACCACTCGGGAAGCTAGATGTTTCCACTTCCGCAACGTCAGAAGGCTAGTCCACTACGCTTCCGATATTGAAAGAATAGTTGACTAATCATCCGATACAGAAAAGTAAAAATACCAAGTTTTTTAAGAGAATTTTCTGAACTCAGGGCAACTTTGGCAATAATAAAATAATCCTAGGCCAGTTTGAAGAAAAACAAATAAAAAGGGGGGCCCTAAAATTAAATTTTTTGGGGAAATAGTTGCAGCTACAACAATTGGTGACTACCTGGTGAACACAAATCTCTGAAAAATTTACTCTTTGATCAACAGACTGCTCTGATGGTACCACTTTACTAGATTTCTTCAAGATATCTGAATTCCCAAATGCAAGATTTATTCACTTTAATCATTGATTATAGTCCAAGTTAAGGAAAAAAGGGGTACCCGATTTCAAAGTTTGGATAACTCTTTCGAGGCCAAGAGTATGAGTTTCGTTTTACCTCTGTCTTTGGGTAGTTTCCAACTTAGACACCAAATGATCGTAACATATGGTAAACATATATATCCATTTGTTCCTCATTCCCATGCCATTTTGCACTTTTTGTGCTTTTGGACTTTTGTCCCCTTTAGAGTCCTCCTGTTTGCCTTAATTCTGAATTTAATTTTAGGCTCCTCTATCCATAGTGTCCTTTTGTGTGAGAGATATTTTAATTTCAACCTATGGATGGAGAAGAACTTTGGAAATCTCATTCATACTGATGTGGTTCAGTATGTGTTTTGATACATATTGCTTTTTAGGAGATTTTGACTCTCATTAACCTTTTGGCTTTCAATTCATGGCATGAGATTATTTAAATACAATACATTGTTTACCTTGCTTCCTTTCCATGGGTCTTTTGTTGTTACCCCCTAGGATAGTTTTTAATGTGAGATGAATGGAGCCTCAAAATAGTACTCTGGACTTTTCTATCCTGGGCTATTTCACAAGGATTAAGCAGGACTTCAATGTGTTCATAATCATTTAGAAAATATGCTAAACTTGAAGAGATTCTTTCAAACATTATATGAATCAATAGTAGGCAGTCTTGTAGTCAAAGATTTTAGTTAATCCAGAATTCTAATGAATTTTACACAACCAAAAGTCATGCTGTTTTATTGACCATAAGCAAAACAAAAATTTACAATTGATCAAACTCTAAGCAAGTAAGGCAAACAACTAAAAATACTCTAAAGTAAATAATAAACCAAACGTTTATTTATGTACAAGAAACAAAATCAAAATGAGCAAGAAAAATAAGGCTTGAGAACTAAACCATTTACTGGTAAGTTCTCTTCCCACCCCTATAAGTCTTGCAACTTGTAAGTCGAGGGGCCTAGCTTTGCTGCAATTTGAAAAGGGCATACCCATAACTGTTGAAACTTAGTGTGCTTTCTCTTCTCATCATGCGGGTGATCCCACTTAAGAACCATATCTCCTACTTTGAACTCTTTGTTCCTAGATTTGTGCTTGTCAAACCAACGCTTCACTATTTCTTGTTGATGCTTAATCCTTTCCCGAGATTTGGACCTAGACTCTTCTGACTTCAACAGATTATAGATTCAGATTTGTAGAATTTCATTATCAGTACCCCTATACTCTTGGGCTATTATGGAAGATGGTAATAGAATATTAGGAGGGAGGACAACTTCTTTTCCATAAACAAGAGTGAATGGTGACACACCTAAGGAATTCTTGGGTGTGACTCTATCAGCCCAGAGAGCATTAGGTAAAGATAAATGCCAGCTCCTTTGATTTTCTATCGCTGTTTTCTTTAGAATTCTAATTAGATTTTTGTTTGTGGATTCCGCCAAACCATTTCCTTGTGGGAAATAATTTGCAGAATAATGCAACTTAATTCCTCTTTCATTAGCAAATGCAGTTAATCTAATAGAAGAAAAATAAGAAGCATTATAAAAAACCAAGGAAATTGGAACCCCAAACCTGGTCATGATGTGGTTCTGTAAGAAATCCATAACTGCAACTTCGTTTACTTTTCGTAACGGAATAGACTCAACCCATCTCGAAAAATAATCAGTTGCTATTAGAATGTACTTATGTTGTAATGAGGAGCTTGGATTGATTTCTCCAATAACATCGATTCCCCATTGTTCAAATGGTTCTAATATAATTACTGGTTTTAATGGTCCTACTGCTTTGGTGTGTCTTCCAACAAATCTTTGACAAGAATCACATTTTCTAACATGAGCATGAGCATCCTTAAACAATGTAGGCCAGTAATATCCATCTCTGAGAATCTTATGTGCTGTTGTGTCTCAAGAAAAGTGACCTCCAACAGGTCCATCATGCTATTTTGCTACGACCTTCTTTGCATCTTCTTGTTCCAAGCACCTGAGAAAGACTCCATCATAGTTCTTTCTGAACAGTACTCCATCAATGATCTGATATAAAGCTGATTTCAGACATAATGCTCTTCTTTGCTTAGGACTCCAATGTTTCGAAAAATACCCTTCTTGGAGATAATGGACTAGGTCTCAATACCAGGAGTCTGGAGCTGTAAATAGAGAACATACATCCACCATATGTAGTTCAGATTCATTATCCCAGCTGATTTCTTCATTGTTTTGACCCCCAGTCATTAGTTTACAAAGTCCTTGTCCTTTAACTATGGTTGTTGGTTTGAACTCAAGATCTTATTCTTGTAAAGCAATCACCCAGTTGCCTCTTCTTTCTCCTAATTCCTTTTGTACAAAAAGAGATCGTATGGCTGGGTGTGGAACTATTACTTTGGTGCGATTCTTAAGTAGATATGGCCTAAATTGTTTTACCGCTTTAAAAATTACATAAGCTTGTTTGTCAACTGCTGGATAATTCAATTCATCCCCTTGAAGACCAGTGCTCATAAATTATATGGGGTACTCATCTCCCCCATCTTCTTTCTATGTAAGCATAGCTGCTAATGAATCATCAGACGCAAAAGTGTACAGAATAAAATCCTTTTCAAAATTTGGACTTTTAAGTGATGGTGCATGAGCAATAGATGCTTTTATCTTGCTGAATGCATTATTCTTCAAATCAGTCCATTTGAACTGCACACTCTGTTTAACCATTTGCTGCAAAGGTTTGACGATTTGGGCAAAGTCTGGTACAAACCTTTGCACAAAGTTGATTGTCCCCATAAAAGATTGCATACCCTTTTTATTATGGGGTAGAGGGATCTGTTCTATGGCTCTAATCCTCTTTAGGTCTATGGAGATCCCTTTCTTAGAAATGACATGACCTAGTAGCTTTCCTTCTGTGACTGCAAACACACATTTCTTGGGATTTAGTGAAGTACCATATTTCTGGCAACACTTGAAAATCTGTTTCAAGTGAAATGGATGCTCTTCTCTCTTTTTTGAAAATATTGTAACATCATCTAGATAAAACACAACACTACGGCCAATCAGACCGCAGAAATCTATATCCATGGTCCTCTGGAATGTAGCTCCAACATTTATAAGTCCAAAGGGCATCCTCCTATACACAAAAGTTCCCCACTTGGTTCTGAAAGTGGTTTTGATCCTGTCTTCTTCTGCTACTAACACTTGATTGTAACCTGAGAATCCATCTAATAATTAAAACAATTCAGAGCCTAAAACCATTTGTAGTATTTGTTCCATGGGTGGGACAGGATAATTATCTTTATCTGATGCACGATTAAGATTTCTGAAATCTACGCAAAGTTTGATTTCTACGGACTTTTTCTATACTGGTACCAAGTTAGAAACCCATTTCGAATGTCTGACTTTAAATATGATTTTAGCATCCAACAACTTTTTTACCTCACTTTGAATTAAAGGTTCCAGCTTAGGATGCATCTTTCTCAAAGGATGTTGGTAAGGCTTGATTCCAACTTTGATTGGGATAACATGTTGTATGATATTTGTGTCATAATTTTTGAGATCTTCATAGGTCCAAGCAAACACATCCCTGTATTTATTGAATAAAATAATGAACTTACTCCTTTCACCTGGAGAACAAAAATTCCCCAAATTTACATATTTGGGTTCAGCTTCAGTCCCTAAATTTATCAACTCGAATTGTAAAGACGAGCTATGAGTCTTGACGTTCGCTGGATTTCTAAAATTGTTATCTAAATCAAACATTTGTTCCAAGGTCCTAACTCCTTTTGGAATAAAGTTCCCGAACTTTAATTCTGCTTGATGTTCTTCATCATGTATTATTGCTCCTTTGAAAGTATCATCATTCATCAAACACTCCAATATTTGCTGATCATTGTCAAAAACCCTTAGATTTGTGATGTTATCTGGAACATAAGGCCTAAAAAGTAATTCAATAGAGCATCTATTATTTGAAGGCACTAATCTTGCAGCTGATGTAGCTAATAAATCAGCTGCTGCATTTTTTAATCTAGGAATTGACACAATATTGAACGCATGAAAATTTATCAACAACTCCTAAAATTCATTTTGGTAAGCTTTCAAATGGGGTGAAATTTAGTGTATTTTGTTTCGAATTTGCTTAACAACGATTTCAAAATCTCCATATACTTTCAGATTTTTTACTTTCAATTCTATTGCTTTTTTAAGTCCCTGAACTATCGCTTCATATTCGGATGTGTTATTTGTGCATTCAAATTTTAACCTACATGAAAGAAAATGTTTATTTTTTTCTAGATCAATTAGGACACAACCAACCCTTGATCCTTCCAATGTTTTAGAACCATCGAAATAAAGAATCCAAAAAATTTCTACTTCTACTGAATTTGAATTATGAACTACATCTGAAACTAAATCTACTATGTTACAGTCAATCTCACAATCCCATGAAAATCGAAGGATATCGGGATGGGTATCAGGTATACTGCTGGATTCTTTAGCTTGGTAATTTCCTGGTTCCACTTCAATGAAATAGTTTCCCAACACAGAGTTTACTGGTTCATTTTTTCCTTCTAACTGAGTCACATTATATTTCATTTGAGGGTCTCTTAACACTTTTATCTGATTTTGACATCCTTTAAAAGGCAACCACAAATGTGACCAATCCGATGCAAAATATCCTTGTAACCTTGATGACCAGTCTCAACTCAAAACCAAACCATAAGGATCTGGTATGTCTGCTACTACAATGTCGATGTACTAACATACCCTCTCATCTGCGGATAAACAAATCGGAACATCCTCCATTTCTCCTATTAATTTTACTGCTGTTCTATCTAATTGAAGAACTTGCCAAGTGGATGGTTTAGGTTGACCATTGATTTGCTTGTAGACGAAAAGGGGCATAACATTGACCGATGCTCCTGAGTCCACTAAACAGTTATGCACATTATAGCTGAAAATTTCAATGGTTAGGAGAAATGCTGGAGTTTTATACCTAGATTTTCCTCCTAAACTTGCCTCACCAATCTCTTCCTCAAGTTGGTTGTCACTGGGAGGCTCCTCTTCTGGTGTCTCAAGTGCTTTTAAAAGCTTCTCTTTTTGCTAAGGTAAATTGACATTTCAAACAATGAGATATTTGCTTTAGCCTTTTTAATGTCTTCCACAACATCATATCCCATCTCATGTTCTTTGAGATTCTTATTGACATTGTTAGTTTTACTTTGAGTAGGCTTTATAGGTGTGTTGAATTTCTTAGGATCCTGACTTGAAATGAAAAATTCAGGTATTTTAACAGTCGAAGTGTTGTTCCTTATCTTCTTCATGTTTTCTTGAAGTTTCTTAATCTTTGGAAGTATTGAATTATCTTCTTTTAACAAATTCTGACTTCTTGTTGTTACATCAATTTCTGGTGTTTCTTCTTGCATCGGAAAGTCTTCATCTTCAATATTAAACATAGAAACAAAGTCCCATAAAACTAAGGTATCTTCCTGTTATTTTTTGTAGGTTCATGATATTTTTCTTTCTCCTCACCAGTTTCTGTCAATTTTGAGACCATTAGTTGATTCATTACTAATGTCATAGAATTAATCCATTGTGGGAAATTCTTCTCAGAATGAGGCTGCTGATGAAAGGTACAAAAATTGTCCATGCCTACATCGGTTAAATTCATTGCTGAAGGACTGTGTGGGGGAGGTTTAAGTTTAATGATGTCTTCCATTTTTTTTATAATAAGGATTATATGGTTTATGAGCCTCTTTTTCCTTTTCTAAATCTATCAGCTTGTTTGATAATTTCTGCATCATATTCCCCATCCCTTCGAAATCCTGTGATCGCTCATCCTTAGGATTAGTTAGCAATAAAGGTTTCTTATTTCCAAAAGTCTTCTCTTCTGACTGCATAGGGTAATTTTCTATACTTTCCATCTCTACCTCTACCTTCTCAGCTTCTTCATAGGTTTCTACTAATGTGGGTCTAACCGATCTCTTGGAAAACATGGCTAGATTAGGCCCGAGAGCTGAGGTATAGTATTCAATTAGGGCATTTTCAGATGGTTTGTCAGCTGCACTAAAATTGTTTAGGTAAGCAGCAAATATTTGAGTGAAGTTATGCACTCTTTCCTTCTTTTCCTTCTTTAGAGAAATTAACCCTTACATTAAAGCTGCATGAGTTTTCTGGACTGCGTATTTTCTTCTAAACAGTCTCNACATTTGAGTGAAGTTATGCACTCTTTCCTTCTTTTCCTTCTTTAGAGAAATTAACCCTTACATTAAAGCTGCATGAGTTTTCTGGACTGCGTATTTTCTTCTAAACAGTCTCTCAAAAGTATTCCAATTTGTGATTGAATTTGCAGGTAGGGAAAAATACCACGAGGCTGCTTTTCCTTTCAGGGTGTGAGGAAACAATATACATACCACATCTTCATTCTCTCCAACTCGTAGTCCCTCTAAAGCAAATTAAAAACTCTGCAAATGATCATATACAAGAATTCCTTCACTTGGTTCAAACTTGGGTAACATCTTGTCAAAATTCTGAGGCAAATCATGCAAGGGAGGTGTCAGATCTAAAGGAGACCTAGCCCTCCAAGCAGGTTATGGAGGTGGCTGATTAGCATTTACATTAGCCATGATTCTGAGAGGAGTATAAGTTTGGGACTGAATAAGGGTCTGGAATGGTGAACAATAAGGGGAATTTGGTCCCAATTGATCCAAAGGTTGGTCAACTTCTTGTAAGGCTGCTTCTACCAATTCTTCAAGATCTTCTACCAACACCGATTCTTCCAATTAAGGGNTGAACACTAAGGGGAATTTGGTCCCAATTGATCCAAAGGTTGGTCAACTTCTTGTAAGGCTGCTTCTACCAATTCTTCAAGATCTTCTACCAACACCGATTCTTCCAATTAAGGGTGATCTTTATTCTGATACTCTCTTCTAGGTAGGACATAGATAATAGGTAATCCTCCAATATTTTTTGCATATGCCCTGGTAATTATCCTTAAATCATCAACTGCTTCGTTATCAATGGGATAAAGATACCCTGTTTATTTTTCTTCAGGAGTGGGTTTGTGAAGCAAACTATTTTCAGAACTGTCATTGGTGGATTAATTTCAAGAAAGCGGGCTTCCTCGGCCAGCCATGCACTGGTGGCTCTCCTTCTAGCGCCAAAACTGTTGGGGCCTGGAAAATCACAGGTAACAACAATAGGGATTCTCCCCAATAAACATTCCCAATTAGCTCATTATTGTTTGGTATGGGGAATCCATCCAGTTTACGGTCCAGCTATTGTAGGTCAAGTAATGATTAAAGTGTTTTACCGGTTACGACCCAGTCCATTGTGTATATTTTTTTAGTTTTTTAATATTTAAGTATGATGTGAGAATTCCTAACTAAATGTAGGTGATAGATATAACGAGGAGGGTCACAACGTGATGCGCAAGTTCTTACCTCTCGTCTCACCTCTCTTGCTTCTAAATCACAAAAAAAAATAGAAACTAACTAAGACTCAGTAACCTATCCCTAGGGAGAAATAATGTAAATAATGGTGAGTAATGTATTGTATTGCATGCATAAAAAAAATCACAGATAGCTGTTAACATTCCTGAACACATGAATATCAATAGAAATATGAACAACAAGATAGCTTATTGTTAATTAAAACATTCATTACTCAATGTGGAAATTTCACAAAATAAACAGGAGCACATTCATAACATGAAAGAATTCAATAGGTTAGAACGATCTCACAGTTCATGGAAACAAGATGAAAAAGAAATAGTTCACATCCAACCAGCCCATTGAAAACATTTAAAACTCCACAAAAATTTCTCCAGTTGAAAACATATAAATCTTTATTATAATATGACTCAGTTATTCTTACAATAAAATTCCTCAATATAGTCTGAAAAAAGGTCCTTTACTATCTAAAACTCTCCTATACTTATACAAAAAGCATAAAAATCTTGGGCTACCCCTCATTGCCTCTTGAGCTTCCCCAACCTTTCCTTTACAGAAATTTGTCCTCTATCTTGTGTAGAAAAATTAATATAATATGTTACATTATTAATCAATATTCCCAAAACATTTCACGAGGAAGGCCCAGCTTGCTCGTTTGTGAACTTTTTCCATGCATTAGCATCTACTGCTATGCTTTCAAACCCAGAAGGCTCAAGGAATCGAATGTTAATCTCATACTTGGCAGCTTGGCACTTCACACCCTCTATTCTAGCAGGAATCAGGCACATCTGGTCCTCCAATAAGTGTATGCTCATGGCTACATGTGCTACTTCATTTTTTAATATCCATTCATCCAAATCCTTGACATGCTAGATTGCTTGTTCATCCTCATTGTATCTATCCTGTAAATGCTTTAAAAATGGTTCATGTTCAGGTAGCACCTCCAATCTCTTCTCAGTAGAATTTTGACACTGATTATATGTGAAGAAGACTCTCCAGTAGAATTCGGCACAAGCAGTCTTTGTCTTCTTCACTGTTTTTTAAAATTCTTCTGCGATATTACTGGCGAAATCCATTAACTCATATTCTTGCTTCAATGTTTGTTGATATTTGATGGATAGGTATGTGGGAGATTCTTTATTGGTTTCTACCCAAACCATTCTTCCCTTTAGAATTTCCAATATATCCCGAGTCCTATCCAGAAAATATGAAGTGGTACTTACAATCTCTTCCAGCCTGGTGTCTATCTGCAGAAATTTACATCTTTCATCTTCTATCTGTAGTTATATCTGATGGATATTTTTCGTAAGCATCAGAGCATGCTCCTTTAAGGGTTGGATGTCAGCTTTCTACTCCATAGCACTCTTTAGCGATGATGTCAATGAATTCTTTTGTTCTTCTAAAGCTGCTATATGTGTCTGATATTGCTTCTCCTTATATTCTACAGTAGCCTTCTCTATTCCCAACTCCATAAATTTGCTTTCCAACTTGTTCTTTTCCTCATTTAATTTTCCAAATGATAGCTGAAGATTATCTTTCTCAGCCTTTACAATTTGATGATCCAGCTGTAGCTTTTGTAACTCTGCCAAGGTAACTTGAGAATTCTTCTCTGTATTTTCTACAGATATTTCTAAAGCATCCTTATCTTCTTGTAGAGTTTGGCATTTTGTCCTTGAAACCTTGACTTCACCTATGATGTTCTCATATTTTGTTTTTAGATTCTGGCTTTCATCCCTCTCTTTCTTCAAGGTTTCCTTCAGGTGAGCTACGTTCTTCCGTGATTGCTCCAGATCAGTCATGATCCTGTCCATGTTGTCTTCATTTGCTAAGGTTAAAGCTACCCCAACCCTTGATATTAACCGTTCATCCTTATGAGTACCATGTACTATTGTCTTGTCCGTCACCATCTTCCCTAGATTTCCTCTAGTATCTACCTTTTTCTCGGTCCACTTAACAATCCTCTTCTTTTCTTTGTCATAAAATATAGTATTAAAATCATGTATTTCCTCCCCTTTGGTAGTCATGAAAGGAATCAAATCAAATTCAGAAATTGAAACTTCTCCTAACATACTGCCAGAAGGAACAGTAGGCTCCAAGGGATCAAGATCGAACTGTCCTTGTTCTTAATCTGTAAGATCTTTTCCTTCTTGTACATCATCTTGCTCTGTGGGATTCTTTTCCTTTTGGGGTTCTGTTATCCTGAATCCCTCACTTTCTGCCTATTTCTTATTTATCTCAACTTCCTCTTTTCTTTTCTTCTTCTTCTTCTTAGCTGCTTCTTCAATGTCTTGTTTCTTTTATTCTTCTTCAATCCTCAACCAATTCTCTGCTTCTTGTACCAATCTGATAGCATCTTCTTATCTTTTCTTGGCCTCTTCCTCTTCTAGCTTCTTAGCTTTCTCTACAGCCTTGCCCTTTCCACCCACAGTTGTTATCTTTTGTTTGGACCTTTTCTTAAGGGCAATCATTTTCTTGGCATTGCGGAACGTCTCCTCATCTTNTTATTAGCTTTCTCTACAGCCTTGCCCTTTCCACCCACAGTTGTTATCTTTTGTTTGGACCTTTTCTTAAGGGCAATCATTTTCTTGGCATTGCGGAACGTCTCCTCATCTTTGTCCCAAAAGTCAGTGTACTCAAAATGAACTCCAACTTCTTTGCAATAATCAGCTACTTTGTTCTGGGAATCATTTTTATGAAAGTTCATTTCTCCAAAGTGAAAATATTCTAATTCTTTAACAAACTCTGCTGCCTGCTCAACCCCTGAAAACTTATAGCTTCCAATGAAGAAGGGTATTGCAGGGTACACTGCCTTTTTATGTTCAAACAAAAAATTTCCTACTCCATCAATGTACAACTGGCTAGTGGTCTCCTTGTGGAGTACATAATCTGTAGCATATTTTGGGAGCAGAGAAGGAGCTCTCGATCCACCATACATCCTCACATACAATCCATCCTCTGTCAGATAATAACTCCTGAATCCTTGTATGACCTCAAATGCTTCCTCAAACATGAAATTACATTCTGCTAGGAAAATCAGAGTATATAGGGGCATAATGAAATGCTCACAAATATCCCTATAGTAACTGTAATACTTATGTGCCCAAAACAATTTATAAACTGTGAATACTGGGGTTCTGTCCTTCTCCCAATTTCACTTTAAGGCACGGAAATCCTGAGTGCACAATATGCAATCAATTAGGATAGAACTCAGGTAGAATTCAGATTTCTTCTGGGATACTCCTCCCAAGGCTACACTTATACATGCTGAAAGACTGTTTGACACTATAATGGCCTAGTTGAAGATAGTTCCTTGTGTGGAAACAAAAAAGATGACCGGTATGCAACCTATCTTGAAACTTTTTCCATTTTCTCTACAAAAAATCCTGTTAAGCATCAAAGCAATAAATCTATAAGGAGCACGGAGAGTTGAGGTATCATATTCTCCTGAAGGTCTGGTTCTGAAATTCTTCCCTGGGATCATCATCCTCTTTACCGTCTCTACTAGGTCCATACCTACCTCCTTTAACCAAATTTCTGTTAGATAGGCCTGTGGTGAGGGTAGATGGTATGCCATAGACACATAGGTAGGGATGTATGTAGCATAGCCTTGCTTTGCAGTATTTTCTAAGATCATTCTCATCACATATACCCTAGGCAGAATCCAACCTATTACTTCTGATCATGGAAACAATTCAGTCCTAGTATCCACCTTCATCAAAGTTGAATTTTCAATGTTAGCATAAATTGTCATTTCTTCAAACCCAACATCAAGGACATTCTAGTTTGAGATCATTCTAAAAATTTCTCCCCATTTGTAATCTGGTTCTACTGCAGTGGTGGATTTAGTGTCCTCATAGATGATTTCTAGCATGGTTATTACTTCTACCTCAGGTTCTTCTTCAGCCACCTGGGATTTCTTTTTCTGTCTCTTTGGCATGTTGATGTAATGGCAATCGACCTGTAACAGTCATGCAACATGTTTTAGTCTAACTAACTCTAACAATTGATATAGTAATAAACAAGAAAATATACATATATATTCACCTCTTCGACATGCATGCTGGTAAATTAGGTTAAACAAAATCTTTTAAATGAGTGATTTAAAACAGAAAAACTAATAACAATGCTACCTCCTCAACCTGCCCAAGCTTTACTTGTCTCAAAGCCCTAGCGTAGAAATTATTCTTCATCTCATACTAGTATTTTGCTTCTCATCAAGCTTATTCCACAGCTAAATCTGAACAAACTCTCAAAATTACTCAGTTTCACCGTACTTCTTAAACCAACGTGCAAAATCCTCTTTCAAACAACCCTAGTTGACTGAAATCCCTCCTGAATCCCATGGGAAACTATGGCTGTAGGGAAAATGGCTTCTTAACCTTCGGTCGACCATAAAATTTCCAAGAATGGGGTGGT
>LPNX010779782.1:0-77928 GCA_001517045.1 Pseudotsuga menziesii
GTCAGGACTCTAAGAAAGGGCACAAGTTTTTTTTGGCACAAGGATTTGCATGGATTATGGAGATTTTTCTTGGAAAAACAAAGGGAAAATATGTTAGTTGATGAGTAATGTATGTATTTGAGATTTGTCTTGCGATATGAGGATAGGTTGGAGGGTTCATTGAATTTCATTTCATGGAAGGAGAGGATCACTTTGTTTTTGGAGGAATGTGGCTTATGGGATATAACTGAAAACATTGTCCCCATTCTTACTAATCCCGATCTCTTGGATAAATATAAGAAGAAGAAAGTGAAATAAAAACATATTCTTATTGATGTAGTGAAAGACCACATTATGCCTCATTTGACTAGTCAAACAAAAGTCTTTGATATGTGGATAGCTTACACAAAGTTGTACCAAGCAATAATCAAAAGTAGAAAAATATTTTGAGGGAAAAACTGGGAGATACTAAGATGACCGAGATAGACAATGTTACATCATACCTTTCTAGGATTTTATAGGTACATGATGGGTTGGGTATTGTTGGAGAGACGGTGGGTGATGTAGAGTTGGTTAGGACTACCTTGAATGGTTTCTCTAAACCATGGGAGGAATTTATGCATGTGATCCTTTCAAGAGAGAACATGCCTGCATGGTCTAGACTATGGGACAATTTCATACAAGAAGAGTTGAGAAATAGATCCATCCACATAAGGCAATAACCTAAGGATAATGTTGCTCTTCATATAGAAGAAGAGAAAAGAAGAAGGAAAGAAGAAGGACATGATAAAAGTGAAATCATTTGCATGTCACAAGAATAGACACTATGCGAGTCAATGTTGAAACAAAAAGAAGGGAAAAAATGAAATAGAAACAACAACATAAGCCGAGATTGAGGATTTTGCTGAGAATTTTGAAAAGGTTGAAAAAAGGTTGAAAAGGTTGAAAAAAGGTTTTCGTTTATAATATATATAAAAGGTTGAAAAAATGATTGCATCATGTTTTAGTCGGCTTCCCTAAAGGTGCATTTATTTTTTATAATAAGAATTAAAATAATTGCTTCCACGGGAAACTAGCAATACTTCCCCACATTTGTGGATGGTAAAGGAGGACTCAAGGCTCGAACCCGTGACCTCCCCTCGAACATAGAGTGTGCGCACGTCTTACCAATTGAGCTAACCCTTGGGGCTGAAGTAGTAGTGGTTGTAGCTTAGGTGGTTTAAGAGGAATGTTTGTTATTTTCTTAACCCAGGTAATACTTTATTTACTCTTTGGAATATTAAGTCTTAACATTTTTCTCACTAAATGTAAGTATTAACATATTCCCCACTGAATATAACCCTTCAATGATGAACTAGGTGTTTGACATGTTCCCATTGGATGTACCTTTTCAATGGTAAAGGTTCACCAAAGTAGTAGGTTTTTATTTTTTATAATAATAATTAAAGTAATTACTTGGGATTGCATCCTTCTTTTTATAAAACTCAAGAAATCTAAGAGCCCCAAATCCATTAGGAGGAGTAATACCATTATGGGCAATCCTTTCCTTTTCGCTGGAATATTGGTCGCATAGAAAAACATTTCTGCTTCAAATGGTGCTTATTTGTTATCTACTAGTGATTTGAACTCACAAATAGAAGTTGTTTGGGAATGGGACAATATGGGTTGTCCCTTTGTCATGTAGGTATTGCTCTTAATAATTAGGAAGACACGTGAGTATGGAACAATAATAGATCGAATGGAGTTGTCTTTGTAAAATTGACCGACACTGTAATTTCTTAATTTCGAAGGAGTGTTCTAGAAGTGTTCCATCTTGGTGGGATAAGAGTCAATGGAGATGGAAAATACCATTGAAAAAAAATGTTTTGCTTACCTATCTCTAAAAAACAAGATTTTAACATGGGATAACCTCCAAAGAACGGGCTTCTGTGTGGACGTAGCCCATCCTGGGTGAAGCACGTTATATTTATGTCTCTCTTGTATTGTGTCATATTATGTGTCTTGTAATGTGTCCTAGTAAAATCGAAGGACGATAAATCTTGAGGACAACATGTTTGACTCGTTCAAGAAGAAGGTGAAATATAAGGAGTTTCCTTTATTTGTGATCTTGGAGATCTAGAAGTCTAGGAGCATGTTAATATTTCAGGATATCAAGCCTTCGCTTTTCCATTTTTGTACTAAGATTACCGCTTCTTTTTTTTGTACTGCAAGGATGACAAAGTGAAGAATAAAAAATTGTATTTTATGCCTTCCTTGTATTTCAACCAAATCGATAATAGGACTTGTGGAGGAAGAAGCTTTCACCTTCAATATTTTGAATGGTTTTTTTAACTATTTCTTCAGTATCACTTGGCTGAATGACTACAGCAATCACCGGGATATCAATAATAGTCATAGACGTTGAAACTGCCTAAGTATTCAGCACAAAGGTCATTGTTGCTAGCTTCTATTTTGACTGTGTTGACATAATTATTAAGGCTTTGACATGCTCCCTAACTGGTACCTATGGAAGGTCTTCCATTAGACCTTTTCCCTTGTCTCCATCAGGAAAAATTGAAACTGATGAATTCTTCGTTGCTTCAGCTCCCTTTTGTTCTCTGTCCTTTATTACTTTCTCCAATACGTCAATCTGTAGCACCCTGTAACACCAAATCCTCTCTTTCAGTTCCTTTTGATGCTGCAAGATGTGGGCTTACTCATCCTTGCTTTTGGCTCGTTCCAACACTTCAGAAAATGTACTAACACCTTGATAAATAGAATTGTCAGGAATTTCCTCATGCACATAATTAATTTTGATATGATACTGCTTAAAGTGGGCATCGAGGCATCCCTTGGGATTGTGTTTTCTCTTGGTGGTAAAACCAAGCTTCAAAGACTGTATCTATTCACCTAATACTACAGCCCAGGTTGAAGTTGGAATAACCAACGATCCAAGGTGCAAAGGGAATTTGGGCCAAGCTTTTTTCTTAGGGCCAATCAGCTTCCTGTAAACCCCATCATTAACAGTTTGGAAATCCACTTCTTCTAGAACCAACCTGTCAGGGACAATTCTGGGAAGCATATGAACAGTGTTGCTACCCCAAATTATGATGTACGAAAAAATTCTCGCGAACATACCAATCACCCATTGTACCAATCAAACCTGTGGCTTCAGGTGAAAATGCAGGAGCTTCCTTCTTGAATATTAAAAAATAGATGGTGCCAAGGAAGTGTTGACATATATCATAGAACTTGGGTGCATAGTTAGTATCCCATAGTTCTAAATAATAAATGGGCACCGGGGGATCCGGAAAACTCCACTTCCATCCCAAATTAGGATATTCGAACTCAATGCACAATATATCATAAATGAAGGCTGAAAAGAAGAAATTGGTTTTCTTTCTAGCAGTGGCCTTTTGGTACTCTTGGATAGAAATTTTGAGTTCTAGTGACAACATGGATGCCCACGGGAAAGAATCGCCAGTTGCTAAAACATGATGACACACTAGAGCCCATTCAGTCTTGAACACAAAACAATTAGGAAGGCCATACAGTCTGCATAACATAGTTGTGAATAAGGAATAAGGTTCTTTGAACCAAGTAACAAGGTAAAGCGCGTCAGACCTCTTCGAGAATTTACTAGGTTGGTGCATCCATGATATTAAAATTTCTTCAAAATTGAACCTACTTTTGGAGGTTTGTGCAAACTCTGTAGTAAGGGGTTGTCTTACCTATTTAAGGGCATAGGCCTTCGTAAATATCTCGGGACGAAAATTGGCTATCTCTAACCCTCTACTATCGTTCAAACAACGAGATTTTGGGTCCGCATGTCCTACTATCCATTTGACTTCGTCATTGTACGGGAGGATAGTAGGTCTAGTAGCAAGAGAATGAAGTCCAGAATCCCTAATTCTTTTGTAGGCCAACTGGTTGTCTTCAATATCAGAAAATTTGTCATTGTCAAAAATTTCATAAACCCTAGACCATTCAATTTGGTAGGTTTCAGTGATTCTGCCACTGGTATCTGAGAAAATACTAAATTTTGGATCCTTCGTGAACATATCCTTTTCCAATTTTTTGCAGCGAGTAGATCTTGCCATTGTTGCAAATTGGAAAAACTGTGTTTAAAAGAAAAAGCAACAGGAAGCGAAAATTAAAACTAATTCAGGATTGAATACATTAATAAATTGAAGGAAGAAATGACCAAAATACTAACTTGTAATCAAACTAGACTATTATAAAATTTCTTGGTAAAATTTATGCAAAGCAATAATTCACGCAGATAAATTCACACACTGCAATAATTCACAACAATAAAAAAAGTGGTAAATAAATTGTAAAAACCAGGCTATATATATTTTTTACACATGTCAAATTAGGAAAGCAGGATTAAAACAAATGGACGGTCGAGATTAAACCTGGCGGGATGCGGTTTCATAACAAGATATTGCAAATATTTTTTCATTTCGCATCTGAAACCTGCATCCTGCATGTATCGAGTTGTGGGTTGCGGCATCTTGCAACTTATCGTGAAGACAAAATACATCAAGATCAGTTTTGCGGGATGCAGGATCAAAACAAAAATTTGCAAGTTTATTAATTGTTCTGCAACCCACATTCTGCAACTTGCGGGTTACGGGATGGGGGGACGCAAAATAGTACAAACTTGATTCAAATAGTTCCATAGCCTGCAATTCTACATTTTGCGGGTTGCGGAAAGACACAAACCAAACGAAAATAATAGGAACTTTGCAACTTGCATTCCACACATTGTGGGGTGCGGGTTGATTAAAATTAACACATATAAAAACTCTCCCGCACCCTGCATTTGCGAGATGAGGGATGTGGGTTTGAAAAATGAAATATCAAATGAAAGGTTTGCTGCACTCCGCAAGTTGTGGATTTGCGGGTTGCGGGATGTTAAAACAATCCAAACAAAAATTCATCATTCTGCATTCAAAACAAAGAAATCAAACATAATTTTTTGGAAATTGGGTAAGTTAAGGTATCCCAATCATCAAATAAAATCTTAATAAAACCCTTTAAGATTTACGAAGAGTCTTACCAAGTAATCTTCGTATTGTAAAATTTGGGCTCATGTGCCATAATGACGTGGAATATGTTGTACTTACTCATTCGTAGTTCTAGAACAGACACATTGGTAAGTTTTAAAGTTTTATAACCCCTGCTTGTAACATATTTCATGAACAAACACCTCCCTAATAACCACCCACCTAATGATAGTATTAAAAAAAATAAAAACAAATGCCAAGAGTTGTAATCATTTTTAACTGTTTCATACAACATTAAAAGGGGGTTAAACCTGCCACTGATAAAACTTGAAATAATGGATTTAATGAAACAAATAAAAATTGAAATAATTACCATTCTTCTCTTAAGTACTAACAAAAACATGCTAATTAAACAAACAGATCTTGAAATAATTTCTTAAACGAATTCATTGAAAGTCACTAAGGTTTGGTTCACATAATTGCTTTAAAATTTGCTTTCATAGATTTGGATCGAGAGTCCAAATAATCCTGAAATGTAATTGAATTATTAACAATGTAAAAGGACCTGTAGTTTAACCATAGACTATTAAGATTGCTCTTATAAGCAAGCACTCTTTTAAAATAGATTAAGCATAAATTAAGCACAACTATAGAAATAAACAGACCTTAACCAACTAACATTGTTAATAAGATTTTTAATATTAAGCGTTCAAAATCTTCTGAAATGTAATAATTATAATGATTTTGCATCTCTGTTAGCATAAATTTACAGAAAGTTATAGCGTTGACCACTCCTCTGTCTATTGAATCAGTTCATCTGCTCCCCTAGTTGTGTGCAAATGAAAGTGGAAGAGCCATTACTGAAACAAATAAAACCTGAAATAATTACCATTATTCTCTTAAGTACAAAAAAAACACACTAATTGAACAAACAGACCTTGAAATAATTTCTTAAACGAATTAATTGAGAGTCACTAAAGTTTGCATCAGATAATTGCTTTAACAAATGCTTTCATAGCTTGGGTTGTTAGTTAAATCGGTTACGTAAAGTAAATTATGATTTTCTTTACCATTGCCCATTATTGACTACACAATATTAGTCTCGGTCTCTTGTTCAAAGTCCAAATGATCCTGAAATGTAGCTGAATTATTATGACCCCAAGTTTAACCATAAACTATTAAGATTGCTATTATAAGCAAGCACTATTTTGGAATAAATTAACCATAAACAAACCTTAACCAACTAATAGTATGATATGACTATGGTTTGAAACCCTGAAACGCTCAAACTCTTGTGAAATATATTAATTATAATGAATTTGCAACTCTATTAGCATAAAATTACAGAAAGGTATAGCATTGGATGCAATAAGCACATTGGGCTCAACCACTCGCATATCTATTGATTTAGCCACGTGTCCTCCCTTGCCTGTGTGTTCCGTGCTCAACGGTGCCTTTCTGCATGGTTTCCTACTGCAAAATGACTTTATGTGCTTTTTGTGGTCACCCTTGTCCACAATTCCCCTATGTGCTAGTAACATTGTTGTATGAGGGCTCTTGGAGACAATCATTCTTGTTCTCCTCACCTCCCATGAAATAGGCTCTCCAACAGGCAATACAGTGGAGTATGTCCTCAACCTCATCACCACCTTAGAGAAAATTTGCAAGTGGGAATTACAAATGAGGTGATGAAGACTTCGGACACCCGCCACCCCAGTACGAGCATTCACTCTGACTGCCTGTCACTGAACATGGCCCCCATGCAATTAGACTTCGAAAGCCGTGACCTCTTCGAGGATTTCTGGGGACACACTCCAGAGACAAGAAAACCATCGTATTGTGCAGCTGGAAGTATTCCTATTCGGAAATATTCAAAGTGAATCACATCCAGGCCCTGATGGTTGGAAATTTCCTGGTGCAGACAACCAGGATGATAAAGGAACATAATTTCATATTCGCCAACCATTAGTACCCCCTAACAATTGAGCTTATGGAACTATACAACCATTGTTGTCTAAAAGGAAACTCAATCCCTCACATAATTGAGCACTTCTGGCCTTTCTCTTAGTGCTCATTCATCCCCATTTTTCAGCAGCTCTAGATGGTGGCGCTATATAGGGTGAGCCAGACAGACCAGAAAAGACCTTACCAGCATAGTTGCACACTTGACAATTGGAAATCATAACAATAGTACAAGTGATAAGTGAGCGAGGATCTTCACTCCTTGCGGAAAATTCAGTCAAGTCATCTCCTCTGATATTCAATTATCATACTGGCCATGGATACGACCTTAGGTGTTCTCTCGCATTGCTTCCCAGGTGGGTCAAGTCATTTGGACTTGACCTTCCTTTCCCTTTCGCAAATGTTGCAGGTGGGATAAGAACGAATTCACCTGGCCATGTTTCTTTTCTTCATGTAGAGGAAAGATTTACTATTTCAAATATCTAAATTTCATGATGGATCCTCAAAGTTGGGACAGCAGACAATGCTGGGAACATAATCTTGACCTATAGAATGTTGTGAATGGCATCTGGGGACTCAATTACTAGTCAGAAAAAACATATCATATGTGGGAATGTCCTTTCTGTACCAGGCTCATCGGGACATTTCGTCCATGCTGAGAGATTTGATTCATCGACTGATCTTGAACCACATATATTTCATTTGCTTCTCTAGTTATATTCACCATGGATCAGCTTCTTATCAATATCTGTACAATTTAATTCAACGGAATCAACACAGACCCTCAATTTCCAACCTGCCTTCATCTGAACCTCCCGATTGTGGGTACATTTTATATTTTGCCAAGTTGGGTAGTCCGCAAATCTCATCTGCGGACTACATTCTATCCCTCGATCAAATATCAAATAACATATATACCATCCATCCTCATCCCGCTAAACTTTCCCGAAACCCGCATCCCGCAATTTCCGAGTTGCGGATTGCGGATTGTAGGAACTTGAATTGTATTATTATTATTTGCAATTTTCGACATAATCATTGTATGCGATAATTTTAGGTCACTGTCAGTTATTTTTTATTATTTCTTGCACACTTTATAATCCAAAATCGAAACCCCAAAAAAACTCAATTATAAATGTCTTAACCTAAAATTTCAAAACCCAGTATTAATATGCCCTCTCCCAAGGTAAAAAACAAAGGTTGTCTGGTGAAAAGACAGAATATTTTTACCCTCTCGATGTTTTTTTGCACCTCTTGGTGCAAATGCTAGTAAGTATCCAATATGATAGTTTTGTGTTATGCAATTATTACTATAATTGTATGGATATTATGGTATAACATAATAATTATAAGAGTATATTAAATATATAATATATAGGTTATATGACTAATATGTTGTGTATATGATTAATAATAATATGATATTTGAGTGAAGAATTATAATATGTATGTAAAGAAAATAGGCGTATGTATGTAAATAGTACATAGTAATAACAAGTATGGTATATGGTTTGAGTGTATCATTGTGTGTTGTATAGCTAGTAATTATCTTATTGTATAATATTAGAATATTTTGGTGGTAGGATGTTTGGTTGTTTGAGGTCACTATGTATTTACTTTGATTGATAAGTAGTGCACTACATGTAAATAATTAGTAATGTAATGTATTATTATTTATATCATCATGTGCTAATAATTTTGTGTAATGTTGTGATAAATAGCAACTATTCGATATGATTTATATAGTTGATGTATGTTGTTTTGATATTATTGGTTGCTATTAGATGTTATTGATTGACATTGACTGATTGATGGTTGATACATGTATGTCATTGTCATCAATGTATGTATGACTATTATTCGTTGTCCTTGGTTGTTATTGTTGTTGCGTGTATGATTGATGCATTTTGGTTGATTGATTCTGGATGATGTATTATGATCATTGTCTTCTACTTGATGAATATCGGTTGATGAATTCTGATTGTGTATTTTGATTGATGTAGTTTGATTGATGTATTCCTATTGATGTATGTTGGTTGATGTATTTTGGTTGATGCTTGTATGGTCAGTTGATGCATGTATGGTTAGTTAATGCATGTATGGTTTTCATTGGTTGATATTACATGATCAATATATGATTCATATATGGTTGAGATATTATGAATTGATGATGTCTGTATGGATGATGTATGCATAAGGGTCTCTATATGATTGACATTAGTTAATGTATAATGGTTTTTGAATGATATCTAAAGTAGACTTATGCTTTGTGTTGAGATGAAAAGTAATATGTTGTTATGGCCCTTTTTGTTATTAGTTAAATTAAAATTGTTGCATATAAGTTCACTTTTCATGTTACATTAAAATGCAAAATTATTTAAAGTATTCTTTTAAAATATTTATACTTGTGAACTTCATTCTAGAAAAATATATTGTGTCATTATTGAAAGGTATCCTGGTAATAACTTGGTGGTATTTCATATATCTTTTTTGAAAACTAGGTACTAACCACGTAACTAATTAAGTATGATACATGTACTTTTGTTGAAGATGAACTTCATGTATCCTTATATATTCAGTACTAATTTGTAGAATGTGGTACTAGTATATTTGTTAGGAAACTATCCAGGGATCTTGTTGAAAGAAAATATATCCTTGTGATCTTTGTTGAAAGTATCTTGCTATGGTATCCTTGTAGTATATCAAATACCTTTGTTGAAATGCATCTTTGCAAAATATCATAGTGATAGTTCATGCATCTTGTCAGGAAAATATCTTGGTGACACTTCATGCATCCTTGAAGGAAAAGTACTTAAGTGATAAATCATGTAATTCATATTGGTAATGCATCTCATGTGATTGACTGATCTGAACACATTTCACGTATCTTAGATGCATTTCATATGATTAAAATGGATTAGAGTAAGATTTAGGTGGAAGAATTTCAATTATTTTGTTGAAGAAGTATCTATATCTCCAGTACCTTGCATATACTGAAGTATTTCATGTAATTAATTAGAAATTTATTTTCTTGAAATATGTATTTTATGAATCTTGTTGAACAAAATATATTTTTTTCCACATCCCCACCCCTCTACAAGGGAGAGGACACGACATTACAGCTATCAATCCGGGCAATCTAAGCCCCATGAACATAAACAATAAAATGCATTGAAACTTAAAAACATACACAGATGTATAAAACATGCAATATACAACAGAAGCATTTACATTTCATTCAAGCATTCATCATGTTCACATTTCATTAAATAACAAATACAATTGCAGATATAAAATAGATAAGAATACTTATATTGAAAGCAAAGCTCGTCCCGCAACCAACTATGTCGCTGCAACATTCCACCCAACCATAGGCCAGTGTGCTCATCAATCTCTCAGCGACACTACCACCCTCGAACTGGGCATGATTCCCACAAGGAATAAGGAACACTAACAGACTCACACATAGCCAAGGATATATCAAAATTTAGCCAAGCCAAACACAGTTGGGTTTATCAGGCTACTAAGGGGATGGAAAGGCTGACTGCTAAGCTAGTGAGTTCGCCCACATAGCTATGGACACCTGCACCACATCTAGCCTGGCTTCTAAAACATCTACACAACCAACACCAGGAAACATCACCTTCTATGTTACCGAGTCCCTTAGGCTATGCCTTCCCTTTCCAGTGTTATTCGGGGTGTGCAAAGAAGAAAACCAACCCCCTAGATCTATCTGTGAGGTTCCTTCCTACATTAGAATCAAGCTAGCTCAAACCCAATCCCACTCCAAACTAGTTCAGACCAAAACCAAATAGGCATACATAGCAATACACAAGTTCTAGCTTGAAGGAAAACATCGTGGGATGCAAAATTAGAAGTGCCAACTGAGGACAAAATCCCCTGGACCAAAATCAATTTCACCAACTGAGCAATAGCTTCACATGGGTGTAAATGGCTCAGCACGCACTGAGAAATCATGGTCTCCTTCCCAATTTGTTGTGCATTACCAAAACGATCCTCCATACATGGAAGAAAAAGAATGGCAGACTATTAAAATGTGCATGAGCAGATGGATGATGGTGGAATGAGCAAGTTCACTACTTGAGCGCAACAATATCAATAGTGTGAGAGTAGAATCGATAGCACGTGAGAGTAATCAGATCATGTGTGAGGGAAAAACAACAATCGCCAGGGAGTAATCCACTCCTCCCCTCGTGAGGGAAAAGATGGTCAGGCCATCTGTCCTTGTGGTTAATTTTCGCAAAGGAAAAGTGAAGATCTGCAAGTGTTAAGGTGAGATCCGCATCAAATCTCAGTTCAACGGTCAGGAAGGAGCTCGCAAAGGATCGATGGCTCAGAAGAACTACAGAAAAGGAAACGCAAAAGTAAAATTACAGAAGACCATCTTTGGAAAAGTGGGAAGGAGGATCCCAATCAGAGTGCAGAAAGGACCATTGCGGTAGCAACGTTGCGGAAGTTTGTCAGATTTTGAAAACTGAAGAATTGTGAAAAGATTCGCGGAAGAATTGTGGAAGTCTTGTAGAAAGGGTCTCGCGGAAAGGGCCTTGCGGAAAAGGTTTTATGGAGAACTCAATTGTGGGAATTGATTTGCAGAAAGACAGATTTGTGGAAATCTGTATAGAGGGAAGAATTTTGCAGAACCAAGCATGTGGGAAGTTCATTGTGGGAGCATAGTTGTGGAATCCTGCTTTCGAAAGAATATTTTTATTAGCATTTCAATATGAAGAAGACAACTTTAGGTCTGCTAGCTTTCACCTGCCATTAGTTTTGGTATTAGAGTTTATCAGATCCTGTAGAAAGATGATGTTGAAGCGAGGACGAGCACGTGGAGTCCATGTAAGACATGGTCGAGGTAGACAAGCTGCAGAGACAGACATACAAATGGAATTAAGAGAACTCCAAGCCAGGATGGAAGCTATGGAGTGAAAGAATTCAGAGAATACAAACACCAATGATGAAGAAAAATCCTTTGGAGACGAGCGAGAAGAGGTTGCTGAAGAAGTAAAAGTATTGAAGATGCTGATGAAGGCTAATAACCGACCCAGAGTTGAAGTTCTTATGTATGAAGGTAATCTCAATGTTGAAGAACTCATGGACTGGATCAATGCTTTAAACAAGTATTTTGACTTTGAAGAAATTGAAGATAAAAAGAAGGTGAGATATGCAGCGACCGGACTGAAAGGGCATACAACTATCTGGTGGGATGAACTTTAGATCCACAGAGAAAGAAGAGATAATACTAAAATCCACTCTTGGGATAAAATGTTATATAAAATTAAAATCCAATTTATGCCTAAGTATCATCAGTTGAATATCATTAGACAACTACATAATCTTAGACAAAAAGGTATGATTGTTAAAGAATATACTGAAGAATTCTTTAACTTGAGTATTAGAGATGGACAAACAGAAGGAAACATAGAAAGAGTATCTAGATATATAAATGGACTGAGATTTGAGATACAAGATGAGATTTTTTTATTTTTTTTGGGGGTGGGGGTGGGGGGGAGGGGAGCGTAATTTTATATCATCTTTTGAGAATAAAATTACATTTAGTAGATACATTGTTTGTGTATTTTTGAAAAAAATATGATAAAAAAAAAGAAATAGACCCTGGAAGGTCCACTGTTAATCCCCCATACAAAAAATATCAGTCTGCAACATAAACAAAGTTGCCCATACATCCATCGAAAAAATATAACTGTTCAGGTCTATCAAGTATCAGATCACAAAACTGCTGATTCAGATCATCCCAAAAGATGCTAAGTTAAAAACCACTTTGGAACCATAAATTCATCTTTCCAAGTCAAAACTTGAGCCATGAAGCTATGACTCATCATATCCGTGAAACAAAAAAAGAAATAAGAGCAAAAAAAGTCTGAGAATATTTTCAAAATTTTAAAGTTGAGCAACTCCCTTTATAAAAGGTCTATGGTAATATTCATGAATGGAACCATCTTTTATTTCTCTGATCTTCCACCGGCCCAAATCCAACTGAAGCCCCTCCTTCGAGGCCTTGTCCACATGCCTGTTGTTTTCCCTGTAGACATGCTAGCAAGAGAAAGATACATAAGTGTCTAAAATTGCTCTAATGGAGGATATAATCTTGTCAAGTCTAAGATTGTAGCAAAGTTGAAACCCCTTAATCCAGTTTATCACATTCATCAAATCTCCACAAACATTAATAGATCTACACCCCTTCTTTGCTGCAAAAATTAGAAGAAGTTTTAAGCTCAGTAACTCTGCAAGATTGTTACTTCCTTTCCATAGCCCAACCATCAACTCAAAGAAATGTTAATCCGAAAAAAAAAAGTATCACCCCTCCCCCATAGAGATTATTTTGTGAAGCCCCATTAAAAAAAACCCACGACACCGATCTGTCAATTTCCAATTCCAAAACTTCCCTCTGTCTAGTGGCCCTAATGTACTATGGGAAAGTAGGGAGGATCCCACAAGCCAAACTTGTTGTAATTGCTGGAGTGCAAGATTTATCTGTGAAAAATAATTTTGTTTCTAGCGAGCCAAACTCCCCATATTACTAGTAAAGGAAGAGCTGTCATTCATTCCTGCGATTCAGTCCCCCTCCAGTTCTCCCATGCTTGCAGTACCGAATTACCAACCCAACTGCAATCCAGACCAAGATCCTTTTGAAATTCCCTCCACACTTCTTTGATAAAAGGACAATGAACAAAAATATCAATAACAGACTCATCTTCACCCTTACATAGGGCACACCAACCAGGCCCCTGGAAACAATTTTTTTGTAAATTGTCTAAGGTAGGTGCCTTATTTTCCATCACACACCACATAAAAATTCTGGTTTTTGGTGGCCTTTTGATTTTCCACAGAGCCTTCCACCACCATATCAGAACCCTCTAAATACCATCCCCACTGAGCTTTATGTACCCCACCTTCGGAGTATATCTTCCACCTGAATCAGAATCCCAAATGAGAACATCCTCCCTATCCCTAACTTGAATATGTACCTAGATTAAAACGCCAATGTAAAGAGCCAATTCCCTTTCAACAGGTTCAGGAAAATCAAAATCCCTTACTAATTTTCAGATCTGGGTCCAACCATTTTCCTGATACGGAGTAGCTAAATGAGAAAGATAAATAATACCTCTCTGTCTAAGGATCTCCACAGTGTGTGCTAAAAATCCTATGTTGTTGATTGCATCCAACCCATTGATCCTCACCAACCCTAATTTTCCTGGCATTTCCCACATTCCAAGCGAGGATGGATTCAATCACCTCAATGGATTTAACCACGGATTTCCAAATTACCGAGCCACCTGAATGTGTTTTCACAGGGCTCCGAATCCAATCTTCCACAGTGTTTGGGACTATATACTTCTACACAATGACCTGTGTCCACAAACTTCTTGTCTTTATAAGTATCCATCTCCCCTTGGCTGCCAATGCCTTGGAAAACAGGAAGATATTTTTGAGACCCCATCATCCCAAACCTTTGGGGATAGCAATCCTTTCCCATCAAATCCAAGGAGTCACATGCACTTCTTGTTTGTCACTCCATAGGAAACAGAAACAAGACCGATGAGCCTCATCCAGAATGCGTTTGGGAATCCAATCCAAAGACATATAGTAGATTGGAATAACTTCAAGGACAACTTTAACCAAAACCAATCTACCAGCCCTAGACAACCATTTGTGGCTCCAGATTGTTAGTCGTTTTTCCATCTTATTCAGAAGCCATTTCCAATCCCTTTTTTTATAATCATTTGGTTTTAAAACACACCCTAGATATTTCAAACCTCCATCCAGTTCTTCCAGCTTGTAGGGGAAAACCCCAATGATCACCTGTAACTCATCAGCACTCAACATATGAGTGGACAGTGTTGATTTCCCAACATTAATATCCATCCCAGTGGCTTTATAAAAGAGTTCCAAAATATCAACGATGGTAGAAGCATCTCTAGCCGAACCCAAGCAGAAAATAAGGACATCATCTACAAATAGTACATGAGTAATAAACAGCTGATGAGAAATCTAAATACCCTTCAATGTTCCCAGTCTTTTTGCTTCCCTGAGAGACCTACTCAATCCTTCAGCCACTAACAAGAAGAGCAGTGGTGACAGGGGGCAGCCCTGCCTAAGCCCTCTTTCAGCATGGAAGAAAGGAGAAGCAACACCATTGATCAGAACCGAGAAAGAGACAATTGTGATGCAACTCATAATCCACCTTATAAAAGCATTTCCAAAGCTAAGATGAGTCAGCAACATACAAATGTATAACCAACTTACCTTGTCATAAGATTTGGAGAGGTCAATTTTAAGTATAGCCCCCTTAATATTTTTAGTTTTCATGCTATGGAGGCCCTCCTAGGAAACCCCAATGGCTTCATGAATCTGTCTCCCCTCTAGAAACCCAAATTGTTCTTCAGTTATGTGATCTGATAGAATCCCCTTGATTCTTCAAGCAATCACCTTGGAGACCACTTTGTAGATGCAATTACAGAGTGAAATAGGTATGAATTCATTCAGTGAAATAGGATTGTCAATTTTTGGGATCAGATCTATAAAAGTATAATTGATGTTGGCAAGAATCCTACTAGACATTCTAGTATCCTCCACAACCCTTAGTAGATCTCCTCCCAAGAGCTCAAAAATTTCAAGGAAAAATTCAATCGTCCACCTGTCTGGACCCAAACTTTTGTCCTTCTGAAAAATTTAAAGGACTGCCTTAAGTTCACCTTTAGTAACTTCTTCCATTAAAGCCAGATTGTCTTCCTCCTCCACGAACCTTGGAAAAAGCTGAGCAATTCTAATGACTTCAGCAATGGATGCATGGGCAGGAGTTTTAAAAAGGGTCTTAAAATGATCCACCCCCGTTCTGTCCATTCCCTCAAATGTGTCATGACTAATTCCATGTTCATCTAGTAAACTCCATACAGTGTTATCTACTTTCCTCCCCCTGGCATAAGCATGAAAAAAAATTGTGTTTCCATCCTCACATTCCAGCCAAGTTGTCCTAGTTTTCAATCTCCAGGTCTCCTCCCTTTCCAATAAAAGAATGCTCCTTATCCTCTCCAATCTAATCAACTCATATTTATCCACCTGATTCAGAAAGCCCCCCCTTCTCTTTCCAGGAGATCAGAAAGCTCCTTTTCAATTTGTTTCAGTTCAACATCCTCCCTCCTTCTCTTTTATGTTTCCCATACTTTAATATCATCCTTTAAATTGTGAATATTCAAAGCAAATTGAAATGTTGCAGATATCTTGCTATTTGGACCAAAAGGAATCCAATTTGATGACATCAAAGTTTGAAAAGTAGCATCCTTCAGCCAAGTCTTATTGAATTTCAAAAAGCTTGGCGATTTAACAAGTCCATTTTTAAGTTCCAGAAAAATAGAAAGATGGCACTGAACACCACAACCCACCCACTACCTGATGTAATGATGTATGTCCACCACCTTTTCAGTAACCAGAAACCGATCCAACCTCTTAGCCACTCTCCCCTCCCCACATCTATTGTTTTGCCAGGTAGGTTTGAGCTTGATGGGTTTAATGTCCAACCAGTTCCCTTCCACCAGCTTCCATGTGAAGTAACCAGTCAATAGATCAGCATGAGCGTGAGGCACCCAAACCTCACTCTACCCCATAGAAAAATTTAAATTGCCATCAATGACCACCATATCTCCTCTCAGAAGAGAATTGCTAAATAAGTTATCCCAGAAAGGGATCCTATTTAGATATGGTCCATATACTTAAAAAACAGTAAACATATCCACAAGTTATAGAACCTTAGAGGTCATACCCAATACAAAATCCAAACCCCAAATGTTCAAAACCCTAACCCTACTTGCATTCCATCCAATGGAAAACCCACCAGAGCGACCACGCACATCCAAAGTCTCAAAATTCCAATCAGAAAACCAAATTTCCAACCTACTTTTTACCACATCACCTACCCCTAAAGTTTCTTGAAGCATAACAACATCAGGGTGTTCTAAATCAACCACCCTCCGGAGCGTTGATCTTTTATGGGGCCCAGCAAGACCATGACAGTTTAGAGACATAATTTTCATCTGTGGCCCTTCTTCTAGGCATGGACTGCTCTAAGCACCCTCTCAGTGGATTGTTGTTTACCCTCCAACACATCTTTTCTTGCTCTGGTCTGAGCCTTTGCAATATGGGATTTTCTTCCTCTCCCCCTAGGAGTCAAATTAGAAAACTTCCCCAAACCCCTCGAGGTCACCTTGGTGAAAGACCTAAGGAAATACCCTGAGTTCGAAGACTCTGTTGGTGAATGAGGAGAAATAATCCCACCATTAGACAAAATAGGGGCCGAAACCTGAGGGGGTTCCTCCAAAATCACAGCACAAATGGGTAAAGATTCCTCCAATGTTTGTGAAGTAATAGTCAATTTTTTTTAAACTTTTCCACCCACTCCAGACCAGTTAATTTCTAACTATTAGAAAATAAATTTATAGATGGGAAGAGGGTAAAAGAAGAAGTACTCAGAAAAGGGACCCCTGTCAAGAAAGGATCAGCGGTCGACCCCTCTACCTCCACCATTGGAACTGTGACCAAAGAATCCTCCACAAATCTCGATCCTTCAACCTCCTCTCTCATGGATTCCACATGAATAGTTGGTGGTGACGACGAAGCCAAATCCCCACCATCCATTCCAGACTGTTTTAACCCACGCTGATGTCTACGACCATTTAAATTGTGGACATTAAGGCTACAATCAGATGCAGGATTCCCATAAGCATGGCATCGCCTGCACCGGAAAGGCACATTTTCGTAGTCCAGGATTTGTTTTATCTGATATTGTCCCCATGTCAACAACATATATTTAGCAAGGCCCTCCCTAGTGTTGATATTAACCAGGATTCTAGCAACGCTCAACAATTTAGTTTTCTTAAAGGACAAATCTGCTTCAAGAAAAGTCCCTAGTATGTTCCCAATATTGATAAAATTTTATTCAGACCAGTAATGTATCGGCAGTCCTGTAACATCCTAGACCCTCCGACCAGCGAAGAGGACACTACCATGGCGTTAACCATCCGGGCCACCGCCCCATGAACATGTACATTCATTGAAAAGCTGAAATGCTGAAACAAAATGCTTTGAAATAGAACATGCATACATGATTATTTATCATACGACGGAAGCAAACATACATTCATACAAGCATTCAACATGTTCATCATATTCATTTAACGGTAAATATGATTACAGAAGTAAAATAGACAAGATTACTTATCTCATAAAGAACTCGTTCCGCAACCAGCTACATCGCTGCAACGTTCCACCCAACCATAGGCTAGCATGCTCCTAAATCTCTCAACAATGCTGCCACCCCCAAGCTGGGCATGATTCCCCAAGGAATAAGGAACAAGCAGGCTTACACATAGCCAAGGGTACACAAAACATAGCCAAGCCAATGCAGTTGGGTTTATTAGGCCATCAACAAGATAGCCAAGCCAACATGGTCAGGATTATCAGGCCATCAAGGAGCTTGGAAAGGCTAAATGCTACGTTGGTGAACCCATTACAGAGCTAGGAACACCTACACCAGAACTAGCCTGACTTCTAATACACCCACACACACCCAACACAAGAAATCAGTCCCTTCTCTGCTACACAGTCCCTCAGGAGCTGACTTCCCTTCCAATGCTATTCAGGGGTTTTGGAGAAGAAAGCTATCCCTCTAGCTCTGTCTGTGTGGTTTCCAAACACACTAGGTTTATCAATCAAACCAAGCCCCCATCCTTGCTCCCAACACAGTCCGAAGACCAACCATTGCATAGATGCAGTCGCACAAGCGATTCACGGCTTGGGCAAGGAAACAATTCATGAGTCGTTCTTAGCCCTATCGTGGCCAAAACGACTCCCAAAACAACCTACAGCGGTCTCAAAACGTATTAGCAAATAAAGTTCACAATGTGGGGAAACAACAGTTCGTCCTGGACAATGAAGCCACTGGGGGAAAACTTACACAGACCACAGTGGGGAAGAAGATACAGACTCTCAACCTGTGCATGAGGAAAATTTACACCAGACCCCAAAAATACAGAGGGAAAACACACCAAATTCCTCTCTGTGTAAAAACGCGAGTGACAGTCGAAAAACGGCTCCCCTCCTGGCTGCATGAGATCAAACAAAAAAGATGCCTTTGCATGAGAATGAGCAAGCTACCTTCCCTATGTGAGGATGAACAGACAATGGAGAGAATGGTGTAGTGGAGAGAATGGAGAGTCCCCTGGAGTGATGGTGGTGGTCGTTTTTGCTTGCCAACGTGGGGTCAACCTGCTGGTGGAGTGTGCATGTGGGCAAGGACTGACAATCCTGCCACACTCCACTCCCATCCATAGCTGTCCCAACTAACAACAACGTTTTTTAATGGTGGTAGTTGGATAAGACAAGGGAAGGTGACACATGGCTTTTTCCCCATTGGTTCATGGTTTAACAATCCCCCCACCCCTTATGAACCAATGGGGAAAAAGCCATGTGTCACCTTCCCATGGGGTGGGGGGATTGTTAAACCATGAACCAAAAATGGATGTGCCAACCGCATGGCATCCTCCAGCTCCCATGTAGCCTCTTTAGGTCCGTAGTGCTCCCATTGCACCTTTACCTGCCCTATGGCCTGGTTCCGGAGCATTGTGACCTTCCTGTTGAGGATGCGCATTGGCTCAATTCGGAACTCTCCCTCGGGTTCCACCTGAATTACATCCCAATTTATCACATGGTTAGGATCATGTACATATCTCTTAAGCAAAGAAACATGAAAAACATTATGAGCTCTAGTGCTAGCAGGAAATGCAAGTCTATATGCAACTGGCCCTATTCTTTCAACAACTCAAAATGGCCCACAATATCTTGGTGACAACTTGGCACAACTTCCAAGCTTCAAGGAACTCTTATTTTCCCTCACTCTAAGGTAAACATGATCCCCAACACTGAACGCCATGTTCACCCTATGCTTATCTGCATAGCTTTTCTGTCTGTCCTGTGCTGCTTTCAAATTCTGCCTGATCTTTACAACCTCTTGCTCCATTTCCCTGAGCAATTCTGGCCCAAGCACAACCCTGTTCACTGGGTTATCCCAAGTCACTAGTGTCCTACACCTTCTTCCATACAAAGCTTCATACTGACTCATCCCCAAGGATTCCTGCTGTCCATTATTGTAAGCAAACTCTACCAAGTGTAAGTAATCTTCCCACTTGATAGGTTTGCCCATCACGTACATGCGAAGCATGTCTTCAAGCACCTAATTAACTCTCTCTGTTTGCCCATCTGTTTGAGGATGGTATGCAGTGCTAAAGTTTAGCTTTGTACCCAAATCTGCAAACAACCCCTTCCAAAAGTTGGAAGTGAACTTGACATCTCTGTCAGAGACTATTGCCTTCGGTAATCCATGCAATTTGAAAATCTCCTTCATGAAGATCTTTGCAATGTCATCCGTCTTATGCGTAGACTTAAACGGTATAAAATGTGCTGCCTTTGTCAACTTGTCCACCACAACCATGATGGAATCATGTTGTCTCCAAGTCATCAGCAATCCTATAATAAAATCCATGGAAATAACTTCCCATTTCCATTCTGAAACTGGCAAAGGCTACAACAAACTTGCAGGGTGTTGATGCTCAACCTTTACCTGTTAACATTTCATACACCTCAAAATGTACTCAGCCATATCCCTTTTCATTCCTGGCCAAAAGTAATGCTTTCTAGCTGTAGCAATGGTATTTCAGTATCTTGGGTGACCGGAATACGGAGCTTGATGGATTTCATCCATAACAACTCTCCTCAAACTTGCTACATCTGGAATATAAATTCTACCTTTATAAGTGAGAAGTCTATCTTCTTCAAATTTATATCCCTCATACCTCTTCTCAAGACTTTGTTGTTGCAATTTGTCTTTTACCTGCTCATACAATTCATCTCTAGCAGCATGACTAACAATCTGCTGCCTCAAATCTGATTGGCAAATACTAAGAGATGCCACATGCATTTCTGGCATCTCCCTACTGAGTGCATCAGCTACCTTGTTCTCTTTCCCTTTTATGTGTTTGATTTCAAAATCAAACTCACATAAAAATTCCAGCCATTTCGCTTGTCTAGCATTCAGAGTAGGCTAGTCAAACAAATACTTCAAACCACAATGGTCTGTTTTGAGCTCAAATCTCCTACCCATCAAGTAATGCCTCCACATCTTGAGGGCATGTACTATGGCTGCAAGCTCTAGATCATGAGTGGCATAGTTCTTCTCGTGCTCCTTCAGCTTTCTCGACTCAAAACATATCACGTGGTTGTCTTGCATAAGGACTCCTCCAAGCCCTTGTCCGCATGCATCAATACACACCACAAAGTCTTTCTCTGGATCTACAACCTTCAATACAGGTGCACTGGTGAGAAGATTCTTCAACCACTGGAAACTTTCTTCACACCTTGATGTCCATTCGAACTTCATCCCCTTCTTTTGCAAAGAAGTGATGGCATGTGCAACTCTGGAGAATCCCTCAATGAATCTCCTATAGTATCCTGCAAGTCCCATAAAAGATCTTACATCTGTCACATTCCTTGGAGTAGGCCAACTCATAATGGTTTCAATCTTTTCAAGGTCCACAGATATACCCTCTTTTGAGATAATGCGACCCAAGTACAGAATTCTATCTCTATAGAAGTCACACTTGCTTAGTTTTGCATACAACTGGTGCTCCCTAAGCAATTGCAATGTCAATCTCAAATGCTCTTCATGCTCCACCTCATTCTTAGAATAAACAAGAATGTCATCAAGGAAAACAAGGACAAACTTTTCCAAATACCTGCTGAAGACACTATTCATAAGGCACATAAATGTAGCTGGTGCATTTGTGAGGCCAAATGGCACCACTACAAACTCATAATGTCCATACCTTGTCCTGAAGGTTGTCTTATGAATGTCTTCATCCTTGATTCTCACCTGATCGTAACCAGTCCTCAAGTCGATTTCGGAAAATACCTTTGCTCCTCTCATTTGATCAAAGAGGTCATCAATTCTAGGAAAAGGATATTTATTCTTCACAGTAACCTTGTTCAATTGTCTGTAATCAATACATAACCTGAGTGTACCATCTTTCTTCTTTACAAACAGAACTGGTGCTCCCCAAGGAGACACACTCGGCTAGATATACTTCTTTTCCAACAACTCTTGCAGTTGCATCTTCAACTCTAGCATCTTCGGTGTACTCATCCTGTAGAGTGTCTTGGACACTGGTGCTGCTCCTGGCACAAGTTCAATAGTGAAGTCAATGTCCCTCTTGGGAGGAAGCCATGGAATCTCATCAGGAAACACATCCTTGAATTCCTGTAACACCTGATAATCCTCCAACCTAGGAGTTTCATCTCATGATGTCTCCAAAATATGAGCTGCATACAACTGGCAACCCTTCCTACAGAACTTCTTTAACTGCATTGCTGAAACCTGTCGTACTGAAATCACCTTTGGAATACCTTTCACAACTACTAGGTTCCCTTCTTCATTCATGCATTTGAAAGTCTTATTGTAACAGTCAAGCTTCACCCTGTGAGCTTCTAACCAATCCATTCCAATGAGAACATCATAGGAACCAAGCGGTAGAACATTCAGATCTACAAAAGTGACCAATCCATCCATGACCAATGGACATTTCTTTACCACTTCATTGACTTTTCTCTTAGTTCCAGTGGCTAGCTGAACTAACAAAGATTTTCTATGCTTTACCTTATTAAAAGCACAAATCTCCACTACTCTAGGAGTAATGTAACTGTGTGTAGAACCAGGGTCAATCAAAATAAAAACAGATTGCTCAACAATCTTACCTGCTACTTCAACCACAGCTGACTGGTGATCTTCCTGGCGGTCCTCCAGTGCTGCATAAATCCTAGGGACTGTCCTTGCTACTTGACCCACTGTTTCTACTTCTTGAATGTTATAAGCCGATCTTGCACTCTCATTCTCGAGTGGACAATTTCTGCACATGTGGGGTCCTCCACATTTCCAACATTGAAGTGGTCCTCTATTCTGTTGTGGATCCTTAGGCTTTTCTCCTGTCACTCCGACTGGCTTACTTGCAGCTTGGGATGGCTACTTCTGCTGATTCCTAAAGTTGGAAGGTTTAAAAGCTTTCTTTCTTTGGTCAAAATTCTCATTCTTCTTGTCCTTCCATGCCTTATGGTAATTCGGTTTGCCTTTGCTTTGCTCATAGCAATACATAGCCTTCCTTATTGCTTCTTCAAGAGTTCTAGGTTCATAAAACTCAATTCTATCTTTGTAAGACTGAGGTAATCCACTCAGAAAACGCTGACCTTCACTTTTTCATCTCTGATGTACCGGACATACCTCAACAGCTCCAAAAACTTATTTGCATATTCTTCCATGGTCCGCTATCCCAATCTCAGCTCATGGAACTCCTTAATCTTGTCATAATAATACCTATCAGAGAGATATTTCTGCTTGAAATACTTCTTAAACTATTTCCACTTAAGTCTCCTTTCACTGATCCTCTTTACTTGCTTGAAGTGTTCCCACCAAATGGATGCTCTTCCATTCAGATTGAATATGGCAACTCTTGCCTTCATGTTTCCCGAATAGTCATGCACTTGAAAGTACTTCTTTATTCCAAGAAGTCAAGCTTCAACCTCTTGTCCAATCTTTACCTCACCATCAAATGTAGGAGGTTTAGCTTTCCTAAATTCATCCCAAGAGCAATCCCTATGGTGTCTCTTTCTTTTTCTTTTATGAGAAGAAAAACTGGAATCCCCGTTGGATTCTTCAGAGTCAGATGATCCATTAGAAGTCCTTCTCCTTCTCCTACTGCTGCTCTTACTACCTTTTGGCCTTGATGTACCCCGTCCAGAATCTATCTTTTTTTGTAAATCTGTCAAACTCTGCAATATGGCAGCATTCAACTGATGTTTCTCTTCCTGGGCTTTAACCAAGATTCTCACGGTAGCTGCAACCTCGAACGATGTCCCCTGGAATCTCCTTCCATTAGACTCTATGCCATCATTTCCATTACAGACATTTTCTTCCATGGCATATTCTGCTCGCTCGTAAGAATCCTGAGCATCATACCCATCATGGGTTCTCATGATTGAACCACCTCTGGCTTTACCACACTATTCTCTCTGGAGTACTACTCTTGGAAGTTATCTAAAGTTCTGCAAATGTGTTTGTAGCAAACTGTTAGATGCATAATATTAATATAAATCAGAATTACTTACCTTTTCTTTTGGAAATTCATAAAACAACAATTATGCTAAAACACATAATTTTCTCTATTTCATATTCATCCCTGTGACCATGGACAGTCTGCTGAAATCTGTTGAAAACCGACTGAAGACAGTCGAAAAGTGCTCGAAAAACTACTGGGAAATTCTTCTGAAAACCCAAATTTCCTTAGGCCCGATCGGACCTCTTCCCAGCTATTCTGCCGACATTGTGGTAGTCAAAACAACTACACTTCCTATCTGCATCGGCGACCATGTTGTCTGTGCATCGGGTGCATAGTCCTTTGAGCAGTCGCAACGGCGGAAAGTGTTCTTACTTCAGTTTCTGCGAGCAAACGTCTAGACTCCTGATCGGCGATGTCAACTACTCCTCATCGGGCGTTTTGACGGTTGAAACTTCTAAGTTCTTTCGTTGTATCGGCGAGTTACTCGTTTGATTCCTTCCGCTGCATCAGGCCTGCAATGGTCTATTATCCCGCGTCTATTCGGCAATAGCATAACCTGTTAGTAGCCCAGCTTTGCACAATGATAGCCAACAATCTCCTTAAGTCTTCCGCAACCGTAAGTCTATCGGCGGTTGAAAGCACTAGTTGCTGCGACGTCGGGGGGATAGTTGACTAAGCAGCCGCAACGGCTGGTCACCTTCATTGAACTTTTTTCAATCGGCGATCCGATCGACTAACATTTCCTAATGGCCAATGATCTCGTGCCTTAGAGAAAATTTGAATTTTCTTCTTGCCTTGTCTTCCGCAAAATCGGATTTTCCATCATCTATTCATCGGCGATCCAAGTCACTATACTTCCTATCATTACAGCGATCCAAACGGCAACTTACCTCCTTTGTGTCGATGATCGGCTACGTTATAGCATCGGATGATTAGTCTTCTAGGCAGCCACAACAACGGAAAGCAATCTCATTGTGGGTTCCACGGATATTATCTGTTGTCGGACCTACTAACCGTCAGGTGGATAATGTCCTAGACTGTCGCAACGGCGGATTCTCAAACCTTTAACGTACCCAATCGGTGATCCAATCCTCAATAACTTTTCGACGACCTTATACTTAAACAAAATTTTCAAATTTTCTTCTCATCGGCTGGCGGAAGTACTAATCACTGTGGCGTCGATGGTTGAAGCCTCTATCCATCGGAAGGATAGTTCACTAGCTAGCCACAATGGCGGATGTTCAATCCACTAGCTTCCACTGATCCAAACAACTAACCGTCGCCGATCACCGATGGCCTCAACACTTAGACAATTTTTTTGAAAATGTCTTCTTATGTCGATGAAAACTTTCTCTATCTTCCGCTGACCCTGTCGGCTCCATAATCCACTGACACCTCAGCATCAACGAGTGGAAGAATAAAGCATCGATGGTTTAGTTCAATCAGTAGCCGCAATGGCGGCTCATCATCTTTGATCCTTTCCCGATCGATGATCTAATCCGCTAATGCTTCCCGATCGACGAACTAATTTTGACCAGCATCGGCAGTCGGAGATTCTCCCTATCGGAAGACTAGTGCTCTAGGCTTCCGCAACGACGGACGCACGAAACACTAAACACTTCCGACTTCATCGACGGTCTGAACAACAAACTTTCATTGGCGCTGAAAGTCAATATCAGGCATTTCTTCCACTACATCGAGCCAGTGTTTCGGCAGTCTTCGACTGATCTTTGCCAAAACTGCAGCTCCCACATCCACTAAGTTTCGTTGACGACCGACGAAAACTTAGAAAATTTTCCATAATTTTCTTCCAACTGTCCTCCGTCAGGTGTGCTTCTGCCTAGCTCTCCACTGCATCGGAAGTCTGTCCCACTAAGTTTTCGAATGAATCGACAGTTCAAAACACTTAGACAAATTTTTTGTGGAAGTTTTCTGTCATAAACTTCTGATCTCTGCTGGGCAGAAAGAAATCCTACCTCTGTCACTGCATCTTTCATGGCCCCTTCAGGCCCATGCTGCAACATGAGCTTTGATACCACACTGTAACGTCCCCGACCCTTCGACCGGCGAAGAGGATGCTACCATGGTGTTAACCATCCAGGCAACCGTCCCATGAACATGTACATTCATTGAAAATCTAAAATGCTGAAACAAAATTCTTTGAACTAGAACATGCATACATGATTATTTATCATACAACGGAAGCAAACATACATTCATACAAGCATTCAACATGTTCATCATATTCATTTAACAGTAAATATGATTACAGAAGTAAAATAGATAAGATTACTTATCTCATAAAGAACTCGTTTCGCAACCAGCTACATCGCTGCAATGTTCCACCCAACCATATGCTAGCATGCTCCTAAATCTCTCCGCAATGCTGCCACCCCCAAGCTGGGCATGATTCCCCAAGGAATAAGGAACAAGCAGGCTTACAAATAGCCAAGGGTACACAAAACACAGCCAATCCAATGCAGTTGGGTTTATCAGGCCATCAACAAGATAGCCAAGCCAACAGGGTCAGGTTTATCAGGCCATCAAGGAGCTGGGAAAGGCTAAATGCTAAGTTGGTGAGCCCATTATAGAGCTGGGAACACCTACACCAGAACTAGCTTGACTTCTAATACACCCACACACAGCCAACACAAGGAATTAGTCCCTTCTCTGCTACATAGTCCCTCAGGCCCTGACTTCCCTTCCAGTGCTATTCAGGGGTTGTGGAGAAGAAAGCCAGGCCTCTAGCTCTGTTTG
Source organism: Pseudotsuga menziesii (assembly GCA_001517045.1). NCBI lineage: Eukaryota > Viridiplantae > Streptophyta > Pinopsida > Pinales > Pinaceae > Pseudotsuga > Pseudotsuga menziesii. Next base: position 26,882 of record LPNX010779782.1, read on the forward strand.
TGTGGTTTCCAAACACACCAGGTTTATCCAGCAAAGCAAGCCCCCATCCTTGCTCCCAACACAGTCCAAAGACCAACCACTGCATACACGCAGTCGCACAAGCGATTCACAGCTTGGGCAAGGAAATAATTCCTGAGTCGTTCTTGGCCCTATCATGGACAAAACGACTCCCAAAACAACCTATGGCAGTCTCAAAACGTATCAGCAAACACAATTCACAACATGGGGAAACAACAGTCCATCTTGGACAATGAAGCCACCGGGGGAAAACTTACATTGACCACACTGGGGAAGAAGATACAGACTCTCAACCTGTGCATGAGGAAATTTTACACCAGACCCTGGAAATACAGAGGGAAAACACACCAGATTCCACTCTGTGGAAAAACGCGAGTGACAGTCGAAAAACAGCTCCCCTCCTGGCTGCGTGAGATCAAACAGAAAAGATGCATGTGCGTGAGAATGAGCAAGCTACCATCCTTGCGTGAGGATGAACAGACAATGGAGAGAATGGCATAGTGGAGAGAATGGAGAGTCCCCTGGAGTGATGGGGGTGGTCGTTTTTGCTTGCCAACGTGGGGTCAACCTGCTGGTGGAGTGTGCGCATGGGCAAGGACTGACAGTCCTGCCACACTCCACTCCCAACCATAACTACCCCAACTAACAAAAGTAGTTTTTTTAATGGTGGTAGTTGGATAAGACAAGGGAAGGTGACACATGGCTTTTTCCCCATTGGTTCATGGTTTAACAATTCCCCCCCTTATCCTTGGGAAAATCATGACCTTTTCATTATGGTTGCAGTGAGCATAGCTGGTTGGGTTCATTTAATTAAAGATGTATATTTACATGATGACAAAACTTGATATGTATGTCGCATGCCCCGATATACCATCAGTGACAATTTCAACCCGAAACATAGCATAACCAATCGATGGTGGGGCCTTGGCCTTTAGCTCCGCACCATGATTATTTACAATATATACATCTAATGCAACGGGGTCAAAATTGGGGTGTTACAAGTCCCAAAAGCCTAACCCATATTGGCATCAAATCCACATGCTCCCTGCTCACATCAAATAGAGGGTGTCACAGTTTTAACAGAATAGGGGTATGATCCAGCAACCAATTCCAGCTAAGAACCCACTGTAAATGCTCCTGTTGCTTGAAGTTGAACCCGAAACAGCCACGGGTCAATCCAACCACCTCCGAAACCTCCCCAGGTTCCTCCATCCAACATTCCTCCACCCACTTTAAGACCATTTTCAGAGAGAAATTCCTTCCAATAACACGCCCAACAAGGGAGCAATTTGGCATCTGCAAAATCTTATCCCACCCTATATCATCCCCCAATGCATAATTATAACTAGGCCTTTTGGATTTAACCCAGGTTTTTCGACGCTTTGAACCGCCCTCACTGTCGACCCTTCCGTCCACACCACTACAAGTCCCAGTAGCATAAAACCCTTTAAGAGTAGGGCCTATGAAAACACGCGGTTCATTTTTGAGGGAACGATTGACCATTACCTGCACCCTCTGTTCATTGCAAGCCGAGGACTCTAGAGGATTTGTTTCATCCCTCCCTAACACAGTAGCGATCAAACCCACAAGAACCCTTCCACCATCTGGATCGTCGACAGAAAAAACCGCTTCTGATGCAATTGGTTCCACAAAACCTAGTCTACCAAACCCCAATCCACCAAAAATTTCACCAGGGATGTCCATTAACACCTCCATAGGTTGGAGAAATGACTGAGATGTCCACAACAAATCAGCCAGTGAAAACCCCACCTCGCCAATGACATGAGAGGTAAAGGACGAAGGGATTCCCTCAACCCAAGAATGTGGTAAACACTCCACCTCATGCGAGATACCTCCACCTGTCCCCTGCCAAAAAATACCTTCCTCCAGGTGTTCACAAGAATAATCTACTAGCTCCTCGTCATCCATTTGCACAAGGTCAATAAGGAAAAACACATGTAACAAAAAAGCTGTAAAAACAATTTACCACAAGTAAATCTCCACAGGTGAACAAAAAACCCTAATCTAGCACACAAAGGAGCCTCTGACCATTCCAAAAAGTTACATCCTCTGCATCGTACACAGGAATACGTGCCCCACCACCAATAGCTAAACTTCTTCCCACCACAGCCTCTAACATGGTCTGCCCCATACGGCCTGCAGACCAGGCCTGCGGGTCGGTCAAGCCCTAGCCTGCAAATCCTCGCCCATCACCATCGCTCTTTCACCAACCTAGATCTTTACTTACAACCTTCAATTTTTTTATGTAAGAAGGGATCTTAATTACTTGGCTGATGATCTGGCCAACAAAGCATCCCATATCCCTAAGGGAGGTTTCAAAGAAAATGAGGAGCCTATTAAGCAAACATTTCTCCCTTCATGATGAGATTAGTTTGTTGAATTTGAAGAGTGTCGAAAATGCTTATCAATCAGCCTTAAGGGTAGAAGAAAATTTACTAAGAAGACATAACCAAAAGAATCAAGGGAGAGGTTTAGCCAGAGGGTTCCCAAATAGAGGAAATAAGTTTCAGACTTCTAAAGATGAGGTAGAAAGATCTAGTAGCTGTACACCCCAAAGAGGAGGATTCAAAGGATTCAGAGGAAGAGGCATAAACGTAGAGGTAAAGTGTTATACATGAGGAGAAATTGGACACATGTTATCATGGTGCCCAAGGAATAAACTTGCAATTTAGAGGAATGCAAATATTGTTGAGGCTCATGAGGAGTCTAATGAAGAAGCAGAGGTGAATAATCCCCCTGAGGAAGGAGAATCTCTTATGCTGAAAAGAGTTTTGGTAAAGACAGAGAAGAAAGTGCATGAACCAGCCCAAAGAAAGAGTCTATGCGAGACTAAATGCAAGTCACAAGGGAAGTGTTGCAAGATGGTTATTAACAACAGTAGCACAGATAATTTGGTCTCCACTGAGATGGTAGAAAAGTTGGGATTGGAGAGGATGAAACATCTAGCTCCTTATAAAGTGTCCTGATTGCAGAAAGGACATCAACTCTTGGTGAATGAGCAGTGCAATGTGGAGTTTCAAATTGGTACTTATAAAGATATGGTATTATGTGATATAATGCCTATGGACGTGTGACATATACTCTTAGGGAGGCCATGTCGATATGACATAAAATCTATTCATGATGGAAGAAAGAACACTTATTCTCTGGAAAAGGATGGAAACAAATATACATTGTCACCATTGGAAGATGAAGCAGTTCAAGAAGGTTCAGGGTCAAATATTTTGCTGATGACTGGGAAGGAATTGTTACAAGAGGTTAAGAAGGAGGATGAGCTGCATTTTTCTCTTGTTGGTAAACCAAAGGTAATTTTAACTTCTACAAATTTAGATGATTTTCCTACTAAAATTAGAATTTCGCTAGATGCATATGTTGATATTATTGTGGATGAGTTACCCAATGCTTTACCTCATGTGAGAAGTATTAGTCATCATATTGACTTAATACATGGTGTAAGTTTACCTAATAAGGAAGCATACAGATTAACTCCTCAAGAGAATCAAGTGATCAAACAGCAGGTTCAAGAACTATTGGACAAAGGATTGGTGAAAGAGAGTTTGAGTCCTTGTGCAGTACCCGCTGTACTTATCCCAAAGAAAGATGGTGGATGGAGTATGTGCACTAACTCCAGAGCAATTAATAAGATCACTATTAGGTACATATTTCCTTTACCCCGCATTGATGATTTGATGGATTGTTTGAGTGGTTCAAAGTATATTTCAAAGATATATGTGAAAAGTGGTTATCATCAAATAAGAATAAGAGAAGGGGATGAATGGAAGATTGAATTCAAGACTAATAATGGATTGTATGAGTGGTTGGTAATGCCATTCGAGCTTACTAATGCACCTAGTACTTTTATGAGATTGATGAATGAGGTCTTAAAGGAATACACTAGAAAATTTGTGATAGTGTATCCGGATGATATTCTAATTTTCAGTCATAATAAAGAAGAACATTTGAGACATCTTAAATTGGTGTTGGAAACCTTGCAAAAGGAGAAGCTGCTCATAAATATGAAAAAGTGTAGTTTCATGAAGAAGGAGTTAATTTATTTGGGATTTGTGGTTTCAAAAAAAGGGTTGAAGAAGGATCCAAATAAGGCGCAAGCAATTTTGAGTTGGTCAGTTCCAAGAAATGCATATGAGGTAAAGAGTTTTCATGGTGTTGCAAGTTTTTATAGAAAATTCATCAAGAATTTTAGTCAAATTTGTGCACCTATAATAGACACCTTTAGGGGAAGTAGAAAACCTTTCAAGTGGACAAAAGCAATTGACAGGAATTTCAAATTGTTGAAGAAGAAGATCATTGAGAATCCTATTCTGGCTTTGCCAAGTTTTGATAAGGTTTTTCAAGTAGACACAGATGCTAGTGGGACAACAATAGGAGCTATTCTAAGTCAATAATAAAGACCAGTGGCATACTTCAGTGAGAATTTAAATGAGGCAAAACAAAAGTATTTCTCATATGACAAGGAGTTATATACTATTGTACAAGCTCTCACGAAATGGAGACATTACGTGATGCCTAAATAATTTGTGTTACATTTTGATAATCATGCTTTGCAATTTACCAATAGTCAGCCTAAATTGAATTAGAAACATGCTGAGTGGGTGGAATTTTTGCAGAAATTTACCTTTGTGATAAAGCATACAAGTGGAAAATCTAATAAAGTTGTTGATGCTTTAAGTAGAGTAAGTTTGATCTTGCAGGAAGTTAAGGTCAATACTTTGGGATTTGAAAATTTGATTGATATATATAAGGAAAATTTGGATTTCAAAGATGCATATACCGCCTATAAGAATCCACTTGCCCATAATAGAAGCCAATGGTTAGACTATACATTACATGAAGGATTGTTGTTTAAAAATAGTAAGTTATGTATTCCAAAATGTTTTATGAGAGAAAATTTGATACATGAGAAACACAGTGGAGGTTTATCAAGACATTTTGGACAGGATACAACATTTGCTTAGGTGAGTAATTTTTATTTTTGTCCAGGAATGCAACATGATGTAAATAAGTTTGTTGAAGGATGCAAAATATGTCGGCATGCCTAAGGGAAGAGACAAAATTATGGATTGTATCAACCCCTGCCTATTCCTACTAGGCCTTGGGATTACATTAGTATCGATTTTGTTCTGGGATTGCTTAGAACTCAAAGGGGAAATGATTGTATTTATGTTATAGTGGATAGGTTTTCAAAAATGGCTCATTTTATTGCTTGTAAGAATACCAATGATGCAACAAACATTGCTAACTTGTTTTTTTTAGAAATTGTGAAGTTGCATGGTTTATGTTTAAGCATTGTGTCTAACAAGGATACTAAATTTGTTGGTCATTTTGGAGAACTCTATGGAATAAATTCGGTACTAGTCTTAGTTTTATCTTTGCTTATCACCCTCAGACTGATGGTCAAACTGAAGTGGTAAATAGGATCTTGGGAAATATATTGAGAATTCTTGTTTATGAAAGTTCGAAGCAGTGGGATTTAGCTCTTACTCAAGCTAAGTTTGCTTACAATAATTCACCCAACAGAAGTACATGTATGAGTCCTTTTCATATTGTGTATGGTATGCACCCAAGAGGAGTCTTTGAACTTAGAAATTTGGGAGGACAAGAAATAAGAAGTGCAGATGGTGAAGATTTTGCATCCAATATGCAGGAGATACAAGAGAAAGTCAAAAAGAAATTGCAGGAGAGTGCAGGAAAATACAAATAGAGAATGGATTTGAAAATAAGAGAAGTTGATTTTTAGGTTGGAGATTTAGTAATGGCCTATCTTAGGAAAGAGAAGTTTCCTAATGGAACCTACAATAAATTAAAGCTCAAAAAAATTGGACCTTGTAAAATTTTAAGGAAGTTCTCTGCAAATGCATATGACATAGAACTTCCTTCTAATCTTCAAATTTCTCCACTTTTTAATGTTTCAAATATATATTCTTTTAAAGATTCACATGTTCAGACAAAAACGAATTTAGGTGAAGATGGTTCATCTATAAATTGGCAAGGACAACTACCTCAGAAAGAACAACCACATATTGAAGTTATCCTTGACAAAAGGGTTTCAAGGAAGACCAGAGACAAATAATATTTTTAGTATCTGGTCAAGTGTAAGGATCAACCATCTGAAGATGCACCATGGATGAAAGAACTGGATATTTCCAAGTACAATGTACACTCTGAAGATCTATTGAAGAATTATTTTCTTCCCTCAGAGTATGATGCAGGGGCATCAAAATAAAGTCCTTTGTTTGCTGAATAAGCAGTCAATTCTATTCTTATGTTTCCATGTAATCAATTCTAGAAGGATAGGGTTAGTTGTTAGGATTTATTTTGATTGGAATAACTGGCAATTTTCCACTGTTGTCCTCGAATCTTGCAAGAGGTTGCTCGAGGATAGGTTAGTTGTATATTTCCTTTCTTAGGGGTTCAGATCTTGCTATTCGAATTTGATTGGTTGATGAATCTCTATTTAAATGTAATTGATCTAGTGTATAAGTATGCATAAGGGAATGATAATAGAGAGTGTGTAAGTGTGCTGGTTAATTGAATGAAGAACAAAGTTTTCAAATCTCTGCATGTGCATTCGTATATCTGATGTCTTCTTTCAATAACCAGAAACATGATTTTAAGCTCTTTGTGTCTGTGTGTATGTGTGATTTGGTGGTTCAGTAAAACATTGAAGAATTCCTAATAGCTAAGATGCATTTCTGTATAACGAATTGATCATTCCATGGATTGATTCGACTATTATTGTTTAAGTCAATAATCTGTGAAATTTAGCAGATCAACGATTGTGGTTAATTTCCACAAAGGAAAAGTGAAGATCTGCAAGTGTTAAGGTGAGATCCGCATTAGATTTCAGATCAACGGTCAGGAAGGAGCCCACAAAGGATCAACGACTCAGAAGAAATGTGAAAAAAGAAGCACGGAAGGAAAATTGTGGAAGCCCATCTTTGGAAAAGTGGGAAGGAGGATCCATAATTCGCAATCCACAATCCGAGTGCAGAAAGGACCATCGCGGCTGCAAAGTTGCGAAAGTATGTCAATTTTTGAAAATTGAAGAATTGTGAACCCACAATCCACAATCCGCATTTGCAAAAAAGGGTCTTGCGAAAAGGGCCTTGTGGAATTGGTTTTGGGGAGAACTTAATTGCAGGAATTGAGTTGCAGAAATCTGTATTGCGGGAAGAAGTTTGCAGAACCAAGCTTGCGGGAAGCTGATTGTGGGAGCATAGTTGTGGAATCTTGCTTGCGGAAGAATATTTTGATTAACATTTCAATCTAAAGAAGTCAACTTTAGGTCTACTAACTTTCACCTGCCATCCTTTTGTAACTTCCATTTGCACAAGTGTTCCCTCGCTGGATAATTTTAGCCTTAACACCTCAAAAGTTGTGTAAATAATTATGTAACTCCTTGTGTAAATACTTGTGTAAACCCTTGTATAATCCTTGTGTAAATCCTTATGTAAATCCTTGTGTAAACCCCCCTTTGCTATTTTAGGAACATGCATTGGCTTGTGTGACACCTCACCTCACTAATTTTGATTCCTCTTTACGGATGATGTGTCCACAGATGAATTTGAGTGGGGTGGAGTGGCTTGGAGTCACTCTCCATGAAATTCGAATTGCTTGGGTTGGATTAGAGTTAACCTCTTGTGGTTGAATTACCCCTCTTGGATTGACTCAAATTGGCTTACCTTGGTTTGGTTTGACCCCATTGAGTTAGAATTACCTTATTTGGTCTATAAATCCATGTTTGATATCCTTGGTTTGGGGGTTGTCTTTCATGGTTCTTTTGGATGGTTGTTGATTATGGTTGTTCATACCTTTGATGGTGAGAGCTTGGGAAACCATGAATGCTCTGCTATGTGAATGAACTTTATGCTTGAAGCACTGTGATATTGTATAGTGTTTGTGGGAAGCCCAGAAAACTCTTGTGTAGTTCCTCTGTGTCCATGACTTGGATCTGTCCTAGACCTGCACATAAATCATGATATTAAATGATGATATCCCAATGGCCTAGGCGGTCTGGATTACCATTGCACCTGGTAGTGGGGTGGAAGAGGAAGCATGTGGTGAGGAATAGAGCTTTGCTTCTCAAACTGACACTTGAGCTATGCTTGAGTGCACCTCTGTTGTGAATCTGTGTCCTCAGCTCCAAGGTGGCCTGTCAAAGTGAGATCTGGCTTGGCCGTGCCAAAGGATGGGTGGAACCTGGTCCGGATGATGCCAGTTGCTCATTGATAGGATACGTGATTTATCTCATGTTTATTTAATTTACTTGGCTATGATATTATTTATTTATGGATTCACATGAAATGTTTGATGAAACGTATGATTTATTTGTGGAATAAATTTCTCACAGAACTAAATCTATTTATTCAAGTAAATTTTATGAAGGAACTGGAAACTAGTTTTTGGGATTTTGTGCACAAATTGTTTGAGAAAATAATTCTTTGGTACCTCTACTAAATAACTGATATTTCTTCCCATGTTAATTATATAATGTGTATTTTGATGGTACAGTAACCTCAGAATGGTTTAAGACACTTCTCTTTGATGCTTCTACTTTTTATTCGAAAACTAGTTCTTCGATCGGATTGCTTGGCACAGTTTGGAGAGTTGGCGCATGAAGTGTTTGTAAAAATTCTGAGTGTTCCTTTTATGCTTATGTCTGATATATAATCTTGAAATGTGTTTGATAATGTGAGGACAAATCTTCTTAGTAGTGTTGGGGAAATGTCTACCAAAATTCTCGATCAATTTCCAATTTCTAGCTCCTTCAATGGAATTGTTTTGAGTAGATTTGTGACTTTGCATATGAAGTGTTTGAAATTTTTTTTGAAGGAGATATAACTCTGTTATGACTGATTAAACAAGTTATTTAAATTTGGAATTGCATTTGAAATATTCTATGAGCCATGGATTTAATTATTCTAGTGATTCCTATAATTACCAGTCAATTTAGATGAGTAAAATTAACTAGTTTCGTGAGTTGTTTAATGGGCTGTATATGGGCAGAAAGATATAGACATATGACTATAGTTGGCCCCTTATATGCTATCCATGAGATAAAATATTCATATATTTCTCTTTATTTGGCTTTTGGAAAGTTAAATTGGAAACTAGGTACATTGCAGTGAAATTGGTAAATAGTTTTTGGATTCGAATCTCTGTTTTTGGTAAAAGATAAATGTACATCCATATGCTTTGTTCGTGTTAGTTTAATTGTGTTGTAGAATTATATTTTCTATATCTGTACCTTCACCTCTATGTTCCTCAGAACTCAGTGTGATTGGTTTGATTGAATTCATGGCAATGTTTATTAACTAGTTGTGCTGATTGAACTTGAAACATTCTTTGTTTATGCACTCAGGTCAGATTTGAAAAAGAACTTTCTTTTAATGTACATGTATGCTTAAATATGTTTATAATGATTGTATGTTCACTTTTTGGTTCATTGGCATGGTTGCGTGTCGAATTTGTGCAAGACTAGCTGTTAGTATTGAACAACTAGTTAACTAGTTCTCATGGAATCATTTTCATAATTACTATGTTTAATTAATTGGAAAACGGTACTTAGACATGATTTACATGTTATCAGGTGTTGATTAACCATTAGACTTGATAAACAATAGTTAAGTGATAATCAAATAAAATTATATTAAGTACTGTCAATTGTGCGCTAAGTGCCATTAAGTATCGTAATCGAAACATTAATTACTAGTTAATCATGGCTAAGAGTAAATGGCCTTTAGATGTGAAATTTATGTATGAATTGGCTCGTAATGGATATGTGACGTTGCTATAAGGTGTTAGTAATCCTTTCCAACCCTTGGATCATATGTTGGAATTGGATTTATTTTAATTTTTTGGTAATTAAAGGGAATTTGTCGTGATTAAATCTTGAAAAATGAAATTTAATATTTGTTTAACTAATCCGCTGTGCTAAAATTATCTAATTAAACTTAGAGAGTTAATGATATGTCCCTCATACCCTTTGATATCCCCGAGGGACATTACATAGAAATTTAGTAGGTCGATAATCCTCAAGAGCTCTCTGGTCTGAGCAGTAATGGGGCGAGGGTACAAATCCCTCTCCCTCTCCCCAGCCTCCCATTATTTGACCATGGTAAATTGGTCAAGCTGCTCATGATCTTGTTGAGCAACACATCGTCGCTCATGTGTATGTATCACATATTCCATACAACTAAAATAATATTTAGTAACATAAACAATAATTTTTGTGAAAAAATAAAATCTTACAATCGGTGCGCCAGAACAATAAAAGTGCACCATACGCGGTGCTTTATCTTAAAACATGCACCATCTATGACACTTTTCCACAATAATACTGCATCGATGACATATTTAACATTATCAAAATTGTTCAAAGCGGTGCGTCAAATATCCAATGCATTGCTACAATTTGTAAGATGAACATGACGACGCACCTAAATCATATTAACACATCGATACATCTTACTTTATGAGAGCACTGTTAACCGTTTTCGATAAATTCAATTTCGGTGCACCCATTTCACATTAGATCACCATCACTAGTACACTGACATGGAATGTCAAATCGACATTCAATTTGTTTAAAATTCTAAATGAATACGTTTTCGGTGCATTCAATTCAAGTAAGTGCAATGTCAACGATTCAACAAAGTGCATCATTTATGGACAGTTGTTATATAATTTTTTTTTTTATCAGTGTGCTTACGAAATTTAAGAGCATCGGAAACTGTGGGTTCCATTTCAATAGATGCATTGTGTTATTACCTTGTTTTTTATACTAAGTTAACCAATGCGTTCATTATTAAAATGCACCATTAATTCGTGCGCATGTTACCAATGCGCCCAGGCCATGTCAAAGAACCAAACCCGGTGCCATAACATGACTTAGGTGCATTGGATAATTTAGTTATTCTTTTTAAATGATTTATGTTTTATGTTTTTTTTTTTAATATAAAATTTACGGGTTAGCGTTGCGTTCGATCCATTCAGTTCGCATTGTAAACGGCACGCCTTGTAAAAATTGACAGGGTGCATTAGAGTGTGGTGCGAGCCGAACGGCTCAAATGCACCGCGCATAATTTTTTAATTTAAAAAATAACAAATAAATGCATCAGCCAAAAAATTAACATTAGAGGAAATTTCAACCCAAAATGGCCCCCCTAAGGAAAATAATAAAATAATAAAATAATATTATTAATTTTGGAGGAAGAACAAAAAAAAAACTATTTTTTTGTTTGTATTTTCAACATATCTCCTTATGTTTTTACTCAAATTTCGATCGGGAGAGCTCATTGAATGCGGAATTAAATTCTGCATCCAACAAGTACCCACTCAGCATACTTTTGAAGGACCCCGCTACCCCAAAACCAAGAAATACCTGAAAAATGTGATGATGATGTCAGAGAGATATGTTGAAAATACGAACAAACAAAGTAGTTTTTTAATGATACATATCCCCAAATTTATATTAAAAAGTGTTTAAGACCTATACTGTATTTCAAATTTAAAAGAATTTCATTGGCTAACACATGATGACATGGAATTTGAACGAGGGTTGGGTTAAAAGGCCCATTTTGAGTTAAAATTTCCTCTAATGTTCGCTAAAAAATTAAATTATGAGTTTATAAACAATTTACTTGTTGAACGACTCTTCGAGGAAGCATCGTGGTGATGTATAAGAAATTTAAAATTTTGACCACCGTTTATCAAAACCCAAACCACCAACAACAACTAATACATATGAAAATTGTTTCAACATAGACCATGAATCCAAGTGGCTAAACTTTCACATTGATTCTCTTGAGAGTTTAATAAAAAACAACCCGCGTTATAATGTTCATTTTTACCATATCTAAGTAAAGCAATGAGATGAATTAATCATATTACATTACGATTATATGCTTTTTGATTATGTATTTTTTTATGAAATGAATAACAATAATATGGTTTTTCATTTGTTTGACAAAATATATGTACTCTTCACATGAGGCTAAAGATATCCCAAAATTTTCAAAACACACCGAATTTTATAAATAAATTTATGTTTTTATTTGTTGAATATATATCAAAGTACTCTCAAAGTAAAGAAACAGAGTGTAATTCTAGTGGGTAATGAATATCTGTTGGAAAATAAGCAGAGCCCATTCACTGAATCTCCATACCAAATGAAAAATCTTTAATATTTTAATGATATTCTGAGTCGATTCGGAGACCGAGACCCTGAAACCCTAAAACAGCATCTGTGATATTTGCTATGGTCCTTTTGCAATTTCCAAAATGTCAGAAAATTGGCAGGAAAGGGAGGAAAGCTCACCGGAAAAGGCACGCCCACGCCCCTTGGTAGGCAATATAAATCCCAACCAATAGGAACAGTAGAGATCAGAGTGAGTTCATATGGTTGATTTGGAGAGGTCTTATGTAGTTGCTTCACTGTTGTTACGTTAGAGATAGCTCCTGGTTTTTTATTTGTGTTTTATGAGATGGGTCTGTTTATTGATTTGTTTCGGAATTTTGGTAGTCTTTATAAAATGGGTTTGATTAGTTTGATTCAGAAAATGGGTCTATTTATAAGTTTGAATCAGGGTTTAGGCAAAGGAGCATTGATAGGGATGGGGCCTTCTGATCTTCGTTGGAGAACAACTCTCTGCTCTGGCTGGGTATGGGAATTTCAAGTGCCTGAGTATAACGTGAGCTTGCCTCCTTGCCAAAAATGATGCTCTTTCACCATGATACCATATAGATATTAAAATGTACCTCAGTATAATGCAAGTTTGGCTCCTGCTCGAGAATGTTGCTCTTTCACCATGAGACCATATAGATATTAATGCAAGTCTGGCTCTTTGTCAAGAATGCTGCTCTTTCACCATGAGACCATGTAGATATTAGAATGTAGTATAATGAAAATGAAATATGCGTGTGTGTATATGTACATGTATGTGGATGCAAACATGTGGGTGTGGTTGTAGATGTTGTTGGTTTCATGGTTTTACTTCGAGTATTGTAAGAGACTGAAAAAATCAATGTTCTTTCGATGCAGGACTGTCTCTAGAAAGTGCAAGATTGATAAAGGTTTGCTTTGTTTTTTTGGTTTTGTTTTGATGTATTGCTAGTTATACTTGCATTGACCCACTTCTGTAGTGTTTCCCTTTGTTGTTTATTATGTAGCTCACAAGTTTTGTGTTGTGTTTGGACCAGGAGGTAGAGCAAATGAGGAGAACATGTCTAGACTCGAAAGATTGCGATGTTTGTGAATGTTTATCTGAAACAAGAGGTACATAATCCCATTTGGGTTTCTGATCATCTCTTTTCCCACTTTTTTATATTTGCAAAGAAGGGGAGATTGGGATATTCATTTTTACAATGATAGTAATGGATGGGTTTTGCAGCTGGCATTGTGTCTGGAACAAAGATATGAGTAAAACATGTCTCCATGAGCAAAACATGCCTTACACGTTTTGTTCATCATCATCTCATTCAGATACCAGACAGAAAACAGAAACAACTGCGTCCTGTGACGATTTTCAAAGATCAGATGACCAAGCATATTGAGAAATGATCTGGTAGTTCAGCTCAGCTCTAGGCTAAGCATATGATAAGTCGTAGGCTAAACATACCATAAATAGTAGAGACTTGGAAGGCCAATGTATCCTTATGCCACTGAATCCTCTTTTGTTTTGAGAATGACTGTTCAATGCATAGAAATGTTCCTCTTTGAAAGCTCCGGATGAAGTTTTGTTTGGCACTAATATTTAAATGATCTTCATGTCCCAACGCTGATGTCAAAGTACAACGCGGCGGCTACTACAGAGTCAAGAATGCACAAGATAGAGCTCAAAAGAGGTAAATATCCCCAGTGAAGGGCGATCAAGATGACATGGAATAGGACATCGATTGAAAGGTTTTGTAATCAAATTGAATACTTGCATATCAAACTAATTCTTTCACAACTAAAGGAATTGACCATAGAGTTTAGAATCCCACTTCGTTCCAAGGTATCCAGATTTTGTTAGGTTGGAAACTATAGCGATACCAAAGAAGGCTGCAGAATTGTCCAAGCAGGCACAAATGGATTGATTTGGGTCTTCGTTAGGATGGGGTATTTAATAAGGAGGGTTCGTAGGCATTCTAATTTGATGCCGGTTAGGGAAGACTTTATTTCTCTAGCTACAGGCTTAGAGAATGAGGGTTTTCATTCATTTTTGGCTGCCGGGCAAAGCATTATCTGGTTTCCGAATAACATGGCCATGGAGTTACTTTCAGAAGGCTGTATACTAGAATAAGCAGGAAACAATGGTCAGTTTTACATCGTTAGCGGCTGCTTGTTCAATGTACTTTAATGTCTTCTTTGTCAAACATAATTGTAACATTTTGCAGTTCAATTGCAAAGAGTTCCATTCTTTGGATGTATGGAAGGTCAATTTTGTAATATTTTATCTATGTTCATTCCTAAGTTTTCTCGAGGGATATGCATTTTTTTGGTCCAAATTTGTTTAATTTAATTAATTCAATGCAATAGGAGGAATTTGCATTTGTATTTAATAAGGAAACTGGGTTTTGACATTGGAAATATAGATTTGAAATAACAGGTACTCAGAGTGAAGGTTGCTTACAAATTCACCCTTATACACATGCATTGTAATTACTATGCAGGGGTTAACTTTCACGAGTATTTACCCAATTTTATGTTATTTAACCATCATTTTTGTTTTGTTTGTACCCATTCTTATATATAGAAATAATAAAAATAGATACATGCTTCCATTAAAATGGGGAGTAAGCTTAACTCAAGATTTGCATTTTTTTTTGTGCTTTTTGCCAGGATCTGACGGTGGGATTTGTGGTTGAAATTGTGATTTGGGTTGCTGCAATTGCAATTTTGATTGGACAACTGGATTCAGGGTCCTGGATTACTCCTCGGGCACCCCGATTATCCAATTCTAGCAAACCCAAAACTGCCATTTTAACAATTTCAGCCAGATTTGGCCGGACAAATCGCCAGATTTTGGGTACAAAAATCATCTAGAGTTTATCTTACTCCTTAAAATAGAAACTGTAGTCAACTTAAATGGAAATTGTAGTCTATAATATAAGTTGGTCAAGATTTCATGCCATAGCCAAAGGGAGTCCATTGTCTAAATGGAAACTACAGTTTGTAATAAGAGTCAGCCAGTCTTGTGTGCCATAATCAAAAGGGAAAAGCCATGAGTTTATTTGGCCTCTAGGTTGCCCTTGTTTATTATTGTAATTTGCAGAGTATTGCCAATTTGGCCCCGTATGCCTTGTATGTTCTAGCCTGTGTGTTCCTATTTTTGTTTAGGTACTGGCCTTCCCACTTCAAAGCAAGCATGCAGACAGTACAAGCAGGTGTGCGCATTTTTCTGATATTGACAATTTAGTTGAGAACCAGCTCGATTTAGATCAAAATATTTTGTAAGAATTTTTTTAATACTATTTTTTTACAATAAAAGGATGCCGAGGCTCTCTATCTGTTAGCATGAACATGCCTCCAAAATATACAGAGTTAAAAGCCAGTGAATACCAAAAATCTATTAAGCATCTTTGGAATGTACTGTTTTTACTTCATTTCATAATATTTAATTGGTGGACAAAACTAAATGTCAAAGTCTTTTTTACTTGATGGGCAGGGGTCAAATTTAATCCCTGTTCCTATAAATGTGCTTTGATAACATGTTTCTATAAATATAAATATTAAATATGTGTTGCATGCGCTCTTCATCTTTCTTCCAGTCAGGCGTGATGTCAGTTATTTGAATTTCAAGAACAAAACCTCATCTTTCGTCCAGTCAGGCTTGGTGTCAGCTACTTCAAGAACAGAGCTTAATAATGCAAAAAAGTCAGCCGTCCATCAAGGTTGGGGCCTCCCACTTTTTTGTTTTGTGTGTGTTTATATGTATTATGAACACAGAAAAAAATATCAATCCCACAGGTATAGCTGTGGCTATCTAGTTACCACTCAGAAGTTGGCAAAAAGTTTTGGAAACTCGAGAGCAATCTTAACCAATAGCAAGAGATTTCTGGCAAGTTTTGGCTTTTTTTTTGTTTCAACTACATTTCGGTTTGTTAGACACAATGGCAAACTGAGAGGGGGGGTGGATCAGTGGGCCAACACTTTTACAATTTCAACTTTCTTCAACTACTTAAACAGATATCATCATAAGTACATCAACATCAATTAATTACATATACAACACAAAACACTTCATAAGATGAACTTGTAAACTTTATTATATTAGATTCAAACGGCTACAACCATGGGGTCTATCAACTTCAACTGAATCAGAAGCACCAACTTCTATTCCAAGACTCAACTTGGCCTTTTTCTCAGATCCAACTAAGAGAAATGGTACAAGGCCCAGCTTGTATTACATATAGATACTTGTCACCTCACATATCAATAATTATCAAGTACATCATCACAATCACATCATCCTCATTCTTCCCATAATTTGTACACTCATCACTGTCCTCTGCTCATGTCCTCAACCTGTTCACGTTGTTACTGCCTTGTCAATCTTCTTGCTGTTCATCAACTCTGATGATTAATCTCTGCTCATCATCATCATCGTCAGGTTATCATGGAGTGCACAAGGTATAATGTATCATCATCATCATCATGTGGTAAGAATGCATCATCATAGAGCATCATATCCTCATACATCACTGAATAAATAACATTTTTATTGCTGTTTATTTCACTGCATTATCATCATCTAGAAGTTCACACTACACTGTGTCATCTCTGCTTAATGTTCTGTTCATGCCATGTCACTGTTAAACCTGGGCTGAGTGTGAGTGACCCCAATCAATGTGCATCATCATTAGTGTATACATTTATCATCACATCATCATGTAATATGTGTCAACAGGTCTTAGAGGGGCATCACTTAAACACTTACACCAGTCAAAGATCTCACTTTAAATGGCTGCCTTGAAGAGAAGAACAACCCTTCATGCCTTGACTGTGTAAACTTGGACTGTATGTATTACTGTTTGTAAATCATTTATACACAACTATACTCTTTTCAACATAAAGATGTCAACATACCTTGTATACTCCTCACTGTATGATGTCTTTCGTATTAGGACTGGTTATTGGAAGAGCACTCGGATGATGGTGACCATCATTCAATCCACATCAAAAATTCAGATCTGCTTCAAGCACCATCAACTTCACCTAAGTGACCATCAAAACAATGACTGTTTCAAGTGCACAAAAGGCCTCCAATGCTGTTACAAGCTTGGACTGTTAGGGCCTTATTCCATCTAGGTCAGAAGTGTAGATATGAAGGACTCTCTTCAAACTTTAACCATGCCCACTGCTACCTTAGTAACACTGTGACAGCTGCAAGGTTTTGGATCTACTCCTCTTTTAAAGTCTGCAAAACAAACTGTAAATACCTTCAGCTAGAGCCCAAATCCAGACTGTATATGCCTGCAATTTTTCGAACTGATGTATAGTGTGGTCTGTGGAAATTAGGGCTGCCTCAGTCTGCAATTTTAGGTCTGCAATTTCTAGCCTCAGTCTACAGACATTTATCCACACGAAAATCAGAGAAAAACTAAGACTTAAGAAAAAATATCAGACTGCAAAAAAAACTAAAGTCGAAATTTCCTCAGTAAAGTCGAATTTTTCAGAGCTTTACAATTCCAATTTTTAAATGAAATGTCCCTGGGTATTTATACTGGTTTTCATGAAATAAAAATTTTTGAGCCGTATTTACTTTTGAATTTAATTTATTGCTACACAACTATTGCAGCCCACTTGTAGGGTAAGGATAGCATTTAATATAATTTTAAATGCCTTTGCATGTGCCTTGTCAATAATGCTCTCTGCCTTGTGATGCATGTCCATGCTTGTCATATCCTCAAGTCATGTCATCCACCTTTTTCCTCTTGTCCTTGCCATGTCTTCAAGCCATCCAATGCCATGTCCTTGTTCTTTGTCTTCCATCGCCATGTGTCATACTTTGTCATGTCATCCATACTTGCCACTTGTCATACTTTGTCATGTCATCGATCATGTACTCCATGTCATCACTTGAGCCTTTGTCATTAATGTGTTGTCATCAATGACAACTATGTTCTTCACGGTTGATAACGATTCGTCAATATTTCAGAACTGAAGACCAATCACCACTGAATATGGGGGACCTAAACCGAGGTATTCAGCAAGGTACCTTATCATTATAAAATTAATCTAGTAATTAGTTTATAATTTATTTTAAAAAGAGATTAATACATTGTTTGGGCATCATATGAACTCTCAACTTTGTTATATATATAAACCTTGTTATTGAGAGCTCATTATGAACAATTACTATTCACTAATTTATTTTTGTCTTTGAATTGCGAGGTATTCAGCAAGGTACCTAATCATTATAAAATTAATCTTGTAATTAGTTTATAATTTATTTTAAAAAGAGATTAATACACTGTTTGGGCATCATATCAACTTTCAACTTTGTTATATATATAAACCTGGTTATTGACAGCTCATTATGAACAATTACTGTTCACTAATTTATTTTTGTCTTTGAATTGCCTTTCATCAAGAAAGTGAGTTTATTTTTGGATGAGATGCCATGTAACGAGTGTTTATTCAGTAAATTTCAGCCAAAGACTTTCACCTGACTAACCTCAACTACATGAATGATTAGAAGACCTCCACAATGACCACCAGTGATAACAATTCTTATGTTTTGTCACAACGTTAACTAGAACCATTTTTCATTGGCACTGTTTGCAAATGACTTTCATGCCCAAATACTTATGCCAAGGACTAGGTGGCTGCTGTAGAAGCAAGGATGCACCGGATAGAGCTCACAGAGTCAAACATGCCAAGTCCAGAAAATGTCGATGAAAGAGGACCACTCTGTTCTACATTAAAAAATTTAGGGATGAAATTCAATGCATGCGTCAATTTTTTTTCACCAGATGGGATTTTCATTCCCAGGTATCCAGATTTTGTTGGATTGGAATGTATATAGATGTCAATGGAGGTTGCAGAATGGTCAAATCAGGCACAAATGGATTGATTTAGGTCTTTGTTGGTATGGAATATCAATGGAGTTAACTAGCACCCCCATTTGATGCTGGTTAAGAGGACTGTAATTGTTTCAGTGTTTCCTATTAGAAATGATGCAACCATGTTGGTTCCATGCTCTCTATCCATTGGACTTTTCATTAATTTTCAGTGTCTGACAAAGCAATCTTTGGGTTCTCAATAGCATGCCAATGGAGCTGCGGTCAGATGGGTTTTTAACTAGGCTTTTTCAATTTGCCGTTCTTGTTATTCAGTCTCCAATATTTTAACAAAGGGCAGTTCTCATTGAAATAGTATAATTGTTTGGATCAACCTATGCTCAATTTTGCATTATTTTTCGATATTCATTTATCCTAGTTTCATCGAGGGTTTCACTGCAATGTGATGGCCCAGCATTTATTTAATTATATATGCAAATGATTTGCCATCGTAGAGAACCCTCTCCACGCTCCATCATAGCCACGAATGGCAAGGATAAAATCCACCCATCATGAGCATGCAGGCCAATTCTGTCAAATTGTCATGAAAGGGAGTTATATCTCCCATACTTCCATTATGAAGGAGGGTCTTGGGAAGCGTTTTACACCTTTCATGAAGTTTAAGCATAGCTTGAAGTTTTACAACTATACATAAAATAAAATAAAAGACATTTAAATGTTTTTCTTAAACCATGAGAACTAGCAACATCCCAAGGGTATAACCTGTTGAATTTTAGCATTAGCATGAATACTTAAAAATTTGCAGACTAACTTTAAACAAATGACAAGTGCAGTAAAATAACATTCATCACATCAACACAATGGACATAAGAGTTTTTCACTAAGGAAACCTTTAAAGGACAAAACCCCCAAAAAGCATTAGTAACTCATCTCGTAAATGAGATGACTAAAATTCTTCAAAAAGTTCTACAAACCCCAATAGGGTTAACCACAATATCAGAAGATCAATTTTCCAAATTACATAAAAATGCCCAATTAGGGCTTTTTCAGAAAATCAGGCTTTTCTCTCTCTTGCCCAATAATTATAGGCTACCTGAAATTCTTTGTACCTGCCCGTATTTGACTGATCTGCCCTGACAATCTGCATGTCTGTACACCTCTATCTGCACCTACCCGCACTGCTGCTCGATCTGCTTGATCTGCTGCTTGTGGTCCATTTTCTGCCTCTGCACGAACTGGGTCCTGCTCGGCTGCCCTGTTTGGCAGCCCTACTCTTGCTCGGAGGGTAGGCTTCCCTAGTCCGTAGCCTTATGGGGCCCGAGGGCTTGTGCAGGCTCAACAGGCCTGCGGGCTTCTACAGAATCCTCACGGGCTGCCCAGAGGGTCTGTTGGGCCACGACAACCCTCACGGGCTTGCCCATGGGCTACCCGAGGGTGCCGTAAAGGCCTTGGCCCTCTCGAGTATGCTTGCTAGAGGCTGTCGGAGGTGTTGAGAGGGCAGTGCCCTCTAATGGTTGCCCTCAGAAGGATAAAGACAACCCGTGGAAGGAGAGGGGATGCCCAAATGAAGAACCGGCTGGTTGGAAATGGTGCCCGAGGAGGAAGGGCGCTGAAGGTGTTGCCCGGAGAAGGAGTGTGCTGAAGATGAGGGTTTGAAATCCTTAAGACAAAAAAATAGTAAGAAGCCCTTGCTTAGGGTTTGTCTTCAATGGAGGATGATGATGCCCTAGTTAGACTCATCCATGCTAGGGAACAATCACAAAACTTTCTTCTTCAACCTTGAGCAGCTATACTTGTGAGAGCAAGTGTGTGTGTCATAATGAAATGGATTGATCTTTTTTTATATCTTTAAGTCACCTATAAGTGGACTAAAGTTAGAAAGAAAAAATAATATTATTTTATTTTTTTCTAATTTTCACTTTTACATTTAGCCTTTCTGTAGTCCAAAAGGTCTTTTATGTATTTTTGACTTTTACCAAAGTCCTTATGTATTTTTGACTTTTACCTGTGATCTCTTTTCCTATGGTCCGAAAGTCTTTTATGTATTTTTGACTTTTACCTTTTAGCCTTCTTCAAGTGCCCCTGTGGTCATCACCTGTGGTCTTTTATTTCCATTCAAAGTGCATCATCATAAACCAAGAGAGTTACTAATGCTTTTATCTCACACTCTGTGTGACACAAAGATCAGGTACTAGGGTATCTTAACCAAGGGTAGCTAAGCCTTAAAGAAGAACGCAAAGCCCATTAATCAAGGGTCATAGTGTCACACATGCCTAGACCCAGTCTAGGGCTAATAGTGTCTTCCTGGTAATAGACTAGGTGCCTCAACCATGGGTTGCATAATTTGCCCTAGGTCAAATACTTGGTAATAGACCAAGCGCCTCTATTCTGCAAGAGAATGACTATTCAAAACTAAGCCGAATCTACCAGTACTCTATTGGTCCACATCGCGGTCCCAGACCAGATGTCTACCATTCAACATAATGGTCGCTCAACACAAGGTTAAGGCCCCCCAGGGCAGAGTTTGATCCATATCATAGTCAAGGACTAGATATCATCATTCAACAAAATGATCACTCAACACTAGGTTGAGTCCACACCGTGGTCTTAGACCAGGTGTCCCCATTCTTCTAAGAGAATGGCTCTTGATGCGACTCAGAAAAATCAACACTTCCTCTCAGTGAGATAGGCATTCTTTTCCATACCAAGCTTGTCATGAAAGTACACGAACTTTGATGTTGACAGAGGCTCGATCAAGATATCTGTTCATCTGTACAAATGTATTGCAACTTCAGAGCACCTCTCTGCACTAGGTCTTGTTGGTGAAATTGTCATTGATGCCAACATGGACTTGACGTCATTGATGTTACCATTTCGCTGAAGATGTTGATAACCCTAGATGATGCTCTCGCACATGACTTGATGATATATGGTTCTATTTATGCTCATGAAGGTGGAGCCCATGGACATCTTTGAAAAAGTCTTTAAGATGCAAAGAAGCCCTATATGACCCAAGTCACTTGAATTTTAAATAGTTAAAGTAAATGGTGAAGTCAAAAGGATAGTCAATACAATAATAACATTCTTCAGGTGTCCCTAATGAGTTTTGAAGAAAGTTTTTTAAATGGGGTGAAGTGAAAAAAAAAATAAAAAATAAAAAAAGGGGGGGATGATTTTAAAATAAAAAAATTAAAAATTACATTCATTCCTTACTTTATGGATAATGATAACCTTAGAGGTGTATTTAAAAACTTAAGCTCAAACCAACGAAGGGGTAGAGAAAAAAGGAGCTAGCTAACATTAGAGTTTTTTTTTATGAAATTTTTGGTGTATGCGTGGAAATTTTTTTTGGAGCATGCGTGGAATATTTTTGAAGCAGCTCGCTGGATAGAGGCCGTGGTTCTGAATAGGAATAAGCTGGCAGCAGAAAATCTTTTCAGCGTGGAAATATTTCTTGGACAGCGTGGAAATTTTAGCACGGTTTGAACAGCAGGAAGAAGCCGCAGTAAAAGATAAAAGCCAGCCCTTTAATCTCTGATTTTTGGCAAAATTCTGAGGTCGCTGGAGGTGAAATTTTTGTGGAGTTCGTGGAGTTTTAAAGGAGAGCTCTGCGATTTTGTGTGACAGCAGAGAGAGAGACTCAGAAATTGGTTCCATGTAAAGGCAATCTACAGGCATTGAATATTGTCATGCATACACCCCAACCTGTTAGATATCTTCATTTGTTTCCCATTTATTCCACCTCAGCATGTAGATCGAAGCTCACCTGCCTTCATTCCTCGTCTCAGTAATTTAAACATCTAATTGTGGGATTCATTTGTTTGGCTTCCAAGTTCCACCTATGGCTGTTCCCTTTGATTGTCTCTGTTTGGGTGCTGTGTAAAAGCCACAACAATAGCCCTGTATTGGCTGTTACCTACAACAAATCACATTTATATGGAAACATATACTCCATCGTTCTCATTCTGGTTAAACAGGTGATGTTCTGTTTAAACGCTACACTGTGCAGTTGAAGGTAGCTTTTCACAGCCATCTCTTTCGCCTATTGGAGCGTAACATGCCAATGTGCAGCGCAGCCATATATTCCCAGGCTATGCGTTTTACTGCCTTCTACAGCTATATGTGAATGGGAAGACTTGTCATTGGTTTAGAGCTGGAAACAACTTTTGTTATCAAACAGTGTACATACTACCTTGCTGGCAATTAAAAGACAGTCCACTTGAATCTGTTGTCTGGCATTGGTCTTGGCACCAAAGCTAATGAACCAAGCAATGAACCAAATTGAAGACAGATTTCTCAGGTAATTGGTTTACAGCATGAGGGTGCAGTGGCATCGTTAGCTGGCATTGGTCTTGGCTTCCACAACAAGCATACCAATCCTTGAAGCCAATAAGCAGAGCCATTTCTTGTCTGCTATAGCCATCCAGGTGAGGAGGAATCGATTTAGATTTCTCACTTGTTCTTCAATGCCATCAAAGGATTTTCAGATGCTTGTTCCAGATCTGAGTTTACAGTATCACTTTGTTGGGTTATTGAATGACTCTTGAGGGTGCACTGGGAAAAGAGAGCCTTCATCATTGAGTGCACACTTGTGAAGGGACAAGGCAATGAGGCTATTTTCATCTCATAGTACTAGCTTGTTCTACCTTTAAGTTGAGATATTTTCCATCACCATAGCATGATAAGGTTTGGACGGCATGCTTGGATGTATGATTGGTAGCTCGGATGAAAGGCACCAGTATGGAGCGTCTACATAATCCTATGACAGTCCTCATCTTCAGTGGCAGTCTGATACTTAGTAAGGTATGAGATCTTTGACATGTATACTCAGGCATGATATTGTTGTGTGAACAGTCCATATGAAATATGTTATGATCATCTAAGCTGACACAGAACCGAGTCCTCTTGGACTTAATTTGGAATATACACAGTCCCAGTTTTAATATGCATTCACTTTCCATAGTCTACATTTGCTACAGCAGATTGATATGACAGTTTTGGTGAATATAAGAAGCATTGAAGGCATACTTCTCTGAAGATTTGTGGGCAGCAATAGAGTAGCAATCTGAATTTAATTTGTCTGATTTTTAAGTCTTTTAGCAGCAGTAAAACAAGGTTTGTTGTTGGACTGAGACAGCTGTTTTGATGGGGCCATGGACAAGAAAAAGAAGATAGACATACACACTGTCTTTATCATTGACTTCTGAACAAGAGCAAGCTGTTGGTGAGCAAATCTCTTGTCCGTTGGCATGATCAGAGTATGACCAGATTCCTTAGCAGCAATTAATATGAAAATAATTAACACAACAGGCTGCCATTTATTCCTGATTGTCTATTAGTCATTTCCAGCCCTTAAAAGGTCTGTATTTTCTTGGGAATAAAGTACACCAGTCCCGACATGATGGTGATGAGTGAAATCTGAATGGCCAGCAGTGTTGCAGCTGAATTTAGATGATGTGCAGAGATGATTTGCAGCAGTTGAATGAGCTGGATTGTTGGGTGATTTGGAAGAGACTATGTGAAGTCTGGTTAGTAAAAGGTTTGATCAAAGGTTATAGGAGCAGACCTTATTCTTGTTGAAAAGTAGCTTTGTGGTTTAAACATGTTTGAAGACAGAACTATGTCTGATAAGCATCCTTGAGAATGAAGTCTGTACTTCTTGACAGTATTAAAACTAGACAGATGTATACACAGTGTTTTGGACAGCTAGAAGAGCATGAATTCTTCTATATTGCACCTGTTTGTGGAGCAGTTTTAAGAGTGACCAATCTTGGTTAAGATCTGAGTAGTTGAAGTAAGTAAAGCAGACTTGTATCAGATTTGTGGATAGTTCTGATCTAGGTTGTGAATCAGATGTATGACCTAGTTGGTGAGAGCAGATTTGGAGAAGTGTGAACAGACTTTGATGATTCAGCAGAGTATTGATGACAGCAGCAGTTCATAAAACAGACCTTGATGTTTCAGCAGTGTTGATGGTGACCAGCAGCCAAGATTGACCAGCAGATGATGAACAGAGAAGATTGAGAAGACTATAGCAGCAATGTTGAGCAGCAGTAGATAAACGATGATCAATGTTATAGCAGAGCAGTGTTGATGATATGACAGAGTTGTCTTGTGTATGATGACAGTAAGCCTTAATGTAAAAGCAAGCTTGTCTTGCTTCTGAGGTTAGGATACCTCAATCACTTCTTAGCAGGGTCTAAGAGAACCAGGCAGGGTCCTGGATTAAGAGCAGGTGATGCCTAACGGTTGTAGCCGGACAAATAATATAAAAAGATTACACAATGTGGTGTTCTTCTGTGTTATGGCTCTTGGTGGTTTAACTGCTTTTGATTTATGAATGATGATCTGGAAGATGTTTATGAAATGTTTATGATAGAGTAATGAATTGATGAATTGGTAGCTAACCCTGATAAATTGTGAAAAGGTTAAAATTGGCTGCACACTGATTCACCCCCCCCCTCAATGTCTCCAGGTCTTTGATGAAATGATACCTCATTTCAATGTGTTTCGATCTATCATGAAACATCGGGTTCTCTGAAAGCTTTATGCAACTCTGATGATCGCAATGGATAATCTTTGAGTCAAGATTTCCCCCGAATAGATCAAATACAAGTTTTCTAAGCCAAACTACTTCCTTGCAGGCATCACTTGCAGCAATGTACTCTGCCTTAGCTGTACTTTGAGCTATGGAACCTTGCTTCCTGTTGGACCAAGAGATCATTGCTGACCCCATACTGAAGCAATGACCAGAGGTACTTTTCCTATCAACTGCACTGCCAGCCCAGTCTGAATCTGTATATCCAGATAACAATACTCCACTTCTGGAAGTATACCTGAGCCCATAAGTGATAGTACCTCGCACATATATGAGTACATGTTTGGTGGCTACCAAGTGTGTGTGCTTTGGATTGGATATGAACCGACTCAGTGCATTTACTGTGTAACAGATGGCTGGTCTCGTATGCACGAGATACATCAGGGAACCAATAAGCTGTCTGTATAGAGTAGAGTCCACACTCTGTGAACTGGTGGCTGACTCCCGCAACTTTGTCAAGTTGGTAGTCATTCGTACGCTCATGGACTTGCAGTCCTGCATCCCAAATCTCTACAAGATATCCACTGCACACTTTCCTTGTGTCAGGAAAATCTCGCCTGGGTTTTGCTAGACCTCTAAGCCAAGGAAGTAATGCATCAATCCGAGATCTTTCATCTCGAATTCATATGTAGGCTCCCTCTTACACTGATCTATGAACTGTTCATCACCTGTAAGAAACAAGTCATCTACATATAGAACAAGTATCAAGACATGATTATGAACAACCTTAAAGTACAAGTTAGAATCAGTTGTACTTTTGGAAAACCCCAAGCTATGGAGAAATCCATCGATCTTGGCATACTAGACTCTTGGAGCTTGCTTCAGTCCATACAAGGCTTTCTTTAGTTTGCATACATGGGTCTTCTTTCCATGAGTCACAAAGCCTTCAGGTTGTTCAATGTAGACTTCTTCCTCAATCTTCCCATTGAGAAAAATAGTCTTTACATCCATCTGAATACTGCAACAAGTGAAATGATAGTTCTAATGGTAGTATACCTAGCAACAGGAGTAAACGTCTCATCATAGTCAATGCCTTCTTTCTGAGTGAAACCACGTGCTACGAATCTGGCTTTATACTTCTCCACACTGCCATTTGCAGCATGCTTGATATTATAAAGCCATTTGGAAGTCACTACTGACTTTCCTGTTGGTCTGGGAACAACTTCCCACACGTCATTCTTCATGATTGAACTGTACTCTTCAACCATGGCATCAACCCATACCTGTTTACTTGCTGCTTCTTTGTATGATGAAACTGATAAGATGGCTCATAAGATTGGAGTACTTCCGTGGTCTTATGTTTTCTCTGAAAGTCTTGGGAGGAGCTTTATGCTTCTCGTCTTCTTGCACCGTCTCTCGGTACCACGCATGTCTCCTTTTGGAAGGAGGAACTTCAAGTAGTTCTTCTGGTGGACTTTCAGTGTTCTCAGGTACATTTTGAATTTGATCCTCAAATTCCTCTTCCTCCCTCTGAATTTCTGAATCTGGAAACTCAAGTGAAGAAACTTCATCTTCCTTTGAAAGCTCTAGTGTTTTACGAAACAGAGCTTCCTCATGGAAGATCACATCTCTACTGGCTTCAATGTCCATTTGTCCCGGTATATAGACTCGATAATCCTTCGAGCAATCATTGTACCCAACAAATATACCTTTCTTACCAGAGGTGTAACACCTCGGTTTTGACCCCGTTTGTATTTAAATAAAATGATGTAAATAATCATGGTGTGGAGCTAGGAAAAAGACCCACCATTGATTTAGTATTTATGTTTCGGCAATTAAGGTGTGGCCGATGGTATTTTTTTATGCTAGATGAACATTAACAGCTGAACATTATGTTAAAATTGCAATTTTAATTAAAACCCACAGCCGGCTATGTCAACGCAACTAAATGAGATGGGGGCATGATTTTTCCTAAGGATGAGGGAGTGGGGGATTGGAAGTGTGGGAAAATTCGAATTAGGCAGAGCCCCACTTTGGGAAAAAACGTTTTTTGAATTTTTTGGGCAAGAAAACACTAAAAACGACCACCTTTCCCTCATGCGGCAGCGTTTCACCTTCCCTTACGATTTTGCAATGGAAAAACGTTTTGGGAAAACCAATTCGGTATTCACGCAACAGCAAGCAAGCAAAAAATACTCTGAGTCTGAACCATCACGATTTTCTGCTGTCCAGCGATCTGAATCCTTCACGTTTTTGGTTTTTATGTTATGATTTTTCTCCTGTTCGACAATTTTGTTCTCTCTCACGTTTTCTCCTGTCTGTTAGTTGTTTTCCTGAACACGATTTCCCTGAATCTGATTTTGTGTCTTTGATTTGAAAGACCGGCAACGTTTTTGTTTGGTAATGGCAATAATTAGTCTGGCACTGACAATGTTCAAAAAATCGTAAATTTCTATGTGTGTATGTAATCCTTGGCGTCTGCTACGTTTTGATGAATCCCAGGACTGTGATCACTATGTGTGCATCCACGTTTGGCATTTGAATTGATTGAAGGAATGAAAATAGAGTCTAGACTTGCTTGATAAATCTAGTGTGTGAAAGAACCTCACAGACCAATCTAGAAGGTTGGTTTTTTTCTTTGCATGCCTTGAATAGCACTGGAAGGAAAGGCATGGCCCGAGGGACTGTGTAGCAGAGAAGGGAATTCTTCCTTGTGTTGGGTGTGTAATTGTTTAGAAATCAGGATAGATCCAGTGTGGGTGTTCTTAGCTCTGGATTGAGCTCACTAGCTTAGTAGTCTGTCTTTCCACCTCCTTGGCAGCCTGATAAACCCAACTGGAAGGATGACTTGGTTGGTACCCTGATAAACCCATATGTTGGCTTAGTTGTGTCTCATGTGAATTAGGCTAAGTGTAAACCACTGCTTGTGTAAGTCTGATAAACCCAACTGTGTTGGCTTGACTGAGTTTTAATGTATCCTTGGCTATGGGGAGAGTCTGCTAGTGTTCCTTATTCCTTGGGGAAAATCATGCCCAGCTCGGGGGTGGTAGAGTTGCTGAGAGATTAAAGAGCACACTGGCCTATGGTTGGGTGGAGCATTGCAGTGACATAGCTGGTTGCGGGATAAGCTTCTCCAAAGATATGTATTCTTGTTTATTTAAGTTCTGCAACTGTATTTGCTTATGAATTATTATGAAATTATCATGAACATGTTGAATGCATGAATGTGTTGAATGAATGATTTTGCTTCCGTTGTATATATCATGTACATTCCATTATGCATCTGTTTATACTTGTGAATGTTTATTTCAAAGTAATTTTTATATTATTTTCATGGGGCTTAGATTGTCTGGATTGTTAGATATTAGTCGCGTCCTCTCTGCCGAGTAAGGGTTGGGGACGTGATAAGAGGGCTCTAGCTTGGCCCTCTTTTCCTTTGGCACATGGACCTACACTGTAGTGCCAAAAACCCTCATGTGGTCAACTGCAGGTTTCTTCTTGGTGAAGACTTCTTCTGGAGTCTTCTCCCCCAAGATAGCATGAGGGCTTCTTTTCTGAATATACACAGCAGTACCTGTAGCTTCAGCCCATAAAGATAGGGGAAGATCTAGATCGGTGATCATAGCTTTAGCATCTTTACAGATTGTTCTATTCTTCCTTTCTGCAACCCCATTCTGTCGAGGGTTGTAAGGCACTGTCATCTCTTTCTTGATTCCTGCTTCCCGGCAAAAATCATCAAACTCATTAGATTCATACTCACCTCCGTTATCTGATCTCAAGATACAGATATGTCTGCCAGTTTGATTTTCAATTAGTGTCTTGAACTCTTTGAACCTATCAAAGGTTTCACTCTTGTCCTTGAGGAAGTAAATCCATGACTTCCAAGAGTGATCATCAATGAACAAAACATAATATAAACACCCACTCAAGGAGGGTGAAGACATAGGCCCACAAATGTCAGAATGAATCAAATCCAAAATGCCTTTAGATCTATTCTTGCTTTTGGGAAAGGATTTCTTAGTTTTCTTACCTAGAGCACATCCTTTGCAAATGTTTTGGAGAAACTTCTGGTATACCTATAACTGTCTTCTGCAATCCTGGGAGAGCTGTGTAGTGAAGGTGTCCAAACCTTCTATGTCAAAGTTCACATGGGTCAACTGTGTGATGTACCAAAGCATGAGTGGAATCTTCGGAAGCCTTGTAAAGGCCTCCCTCTTGAACCCCAATCTGTTCTGCTGAGGTTAGATCTGTGTCCTTTGCCCATAAAAAGACCTTCTTGTCCATGAAGAGGACTCTGTAACTATTGCCTTCTAAACCAACAACAAATAAAAGATTATTCTTTAAACTAGGAACATAAATAATATCATCAATATGTGAAAGAATAAACACAAACAAAAATTATGATTGAAAAGGCAGAATGCCAAACTCACATCATATTATTTACACAAGGAGTACCATTATATAGTACTTTGAAATATGCCACCTAAGTGAGAGATATTCTCTAGATCCTAACACATTGCATGGTGACTAGGCTAGGAAATCTTCTCCATATCTTTCAGAGATTATCTAGGATAAATGACTATTATCCTAAATAATAATTACAATAATTGTGACATTTAAACTATGCGATTGCTAATGTAAGCCATAAGGCTAACATCCCCCCTCTCAATCACAAGTTTATGTATCTGTATCAAGTAAGTAGTAAACACTAATTCCAAAGTTGATATGATGGATTTTTCAGAAGCCTTCCTTTGTGCTTCAATGAAAAATCTGCCTGTAAAACCGTCAATCTGAATGGTTCATCGACTGAAATGAACTGAAATCCTGGAGTGAACAGTTGCAATGTCTGAACAATCCCTTTCTGCTTGATAATTTCATCATTTGCCAAGTGATTTAGCTAGAAGAGGCTGGCGTCTTCTGCTAATTTGTGAAGATCACCATGCTACAATCAATGAAGTGCTCTTTAAAATGAGCCATCAACATTGTTATGCATCGATTAACATCTCAATGCATCACGAGTCTACCATCCATAGACTGTTTTTTTCATTAGTCTGTCATCTACAGACTATTTTGAGTTAGCCATCTGCAAACTATAGTTCTTTATCTGCAATTTTGGAGTTTGCCACCTACAAACTATTGTTTCCTTTTGACATTTGGAGTATGCCATCTATAGACTATTGTTGTTTCCCATTTTGATATCTGAAATTTTCCATCTACAGACTATTGTTGTTGAAACTTGAAGAATGACAACCATTACCAATATTTCCCCCTTTGTCAACTGAAAAGTGAGAAGCTATGGGTTTTCATGTGGTTTACCCTTAACCATTTAATCATTGTACCATTTTGATTTAACTACCCCCCCTTTGAAAAGAAAGAGTGTTTTGTAAATGTCCCCCGCCCTAAGATGCGAGAGAGTACCATTTAGATTTCAACTCAAAGTGGGCATGTGAAAACATCACATGTTATCTCATCCCGTGAGGGCCATGCTCAAAAGCTACGCCATAATGGGACCACTGGAGTTATACTCTATCAAGTACAAAAAATACTTTGTGCTACAAGATGAGTCTTTACTCGAGATTGTACTCTTCGGTAAGACTGATGTAATTTCTTGGTTGTTGATGTCCATTGCCAAGTATTGATCCACCCATAGTGAATCTTTAATCTTGTAGGCTTGTTTCTCTTGGAACATTTTTCTGATGAATGATTTGTCTTGCCACAATGTTGACAAGGATGGAGATCAAAACAATTTGTCTCTAAATGGCCAACTCGATGACAATGTTGGCATTTAGGAATTTCTTCCATGTGATTTTCATCAACTTTTTGATTAGCTTATTCATTGTTGAATCCTGCACTCACAAACTGAATTGGTTTGGAGTAGTCTGGATTATGAAAAGTCACATCTTTTTCATCTCCGAGTCCTTTTCTTTGTCTGTTGTATCTAATTTCTTCCCAAGGTCTGATGATGGGCTTGGAAATATCATTTCGAAGCTGTTGCTTTGACATCATTTGAGGTTGATTTTCTGCATGTTGTTGAATCTTTGAAATGTTTTCTTTATTGAACTCAAAAGAAAACGCATGAACTATAGGTTCATGAATACCTTTATCTTCATCTTCACTTTTCTCTGAAGTTGGCTCACTGAATTGCGTCTACACTAAATGTTGATTATAATCATCATTGTCATCATCAAATAGAGGGTTGTGATTGAGAATTACTTGTTCAGATTGTTTCATTGATTCCTGATTTTTGAGATTCCATATTTCATCATTCAGTAGTTGGGATTGTGCTTGAAGAAGTTGAACTTTTGCTTGCGACACTTGCAAACAAGTTACCACGGATTGAAGAGTTGATTTGTTGTGTATGACTGCGTTATCTGCAGTAATGATTATTAGAGTGTTCAGTAACTCTAACAATTCTAGACTTCACTCCATTTGAAAAACACTTGAACTTCACGCTTACTTGATCTCGCTCGCTTGGATTGATTTGTTTTCACGCTCGCTTGTACTTGACACTTTCACACTTGCATATATGTCACACTCTCTTGAGATTTATGACAATTTTAGGGTGTCAGGCACAACCGATCATGCACCCCAAGATTTTACAATGATTTGACTCAATGAAGAAAGATTTTTCTTGCAACAATCAAAGAATTGAAGAGTGTCGGGTTCGACCAAAAATGCACTCGATTACAAATTCAACTTGATTTCAAAAAGACAAGTAAACTTATAAAGAAATTGTTTGCAAGTTACATTTGGTTGTGAATTTGAAGTTTGAACTTGATCTTCAAATTTGAATTTGTTGTTTCTGTTTTGAATTCTTTAATCGTTCACTTGCTTCTTTGACAATGCCTGACTATATGTGCTTGACAATGCTTTGATTTATCCTTTGATTTGATGGAGCTTATTTCTTGTGCTTGTTGAATGAACTTTTTATGATGCCTTTCATGTATGCAACAATAAATTACAAAGATGAATTTTACATGTCAAAAAAATAGACACACAAAAAGAATCATTTGAGACAATAACCACCATCCACAATGTCTTTAGACCCCCTTATTCAATTTCGAGACAGGCCAAGGATATATCCACCACCAAAAAATATTTCTTTTTTTATTAAAATATTGAATATTCAAAAATTTCAGACTTGTCTTTATAAAAAGACAATTTTTCCTTCTAGAACCATCTCCTTGCATACAAAGCATTATTCCAAATTCTTCTTGAAGGTCATCTCCAATACAAATTTAACTTTTTATGGCTTTCAAATTTCCCTTATAGCTCCTGAATGAAAAAATGATGTTTCACCTTTTTATGGCTATAGTTCGAACTAGCATCACACCCGGATACTAGAATACTTTTCCTCAATGCTCATATACCTCTATATCTATATCCTTTTCTGAACACTATTAGCAAGGCACAACCATTTGAATACCTACGGCTTACAAGCCTTAGAGTGATTGGCACACTTGTGAAGGTGGATGATACAGATGGGAAAAATCGTTGCTTTTGTGAAGTTTGTTGCTGAGGAAGATCTTTGTGAGGAAGATCAAATTCACTGGATCCAAAAAAGGGAAGATCGCTGCTAAGAGACAGTAATTCGATTCTTCTCTCACACAAAAAATTCTTTCTATTTTTTTTTTAAATGATGATTGAAATTACAGAAAAACTGTCAAGCATGGCGATGCCAATCGGATGCCTGCTCTCAACATCACAGGTTCGATCCCTCTTTCGCTTACTATTATGGACTTCTTTTCTGGAGACTCAACCAGGATTGATACATTCTAGGTTGGAAGCATAAAAAAAAGAATCTGATCTTTCCTCGAAAGATGATTGGAAGAAAAAATCTTCATTCAAAAGCAAATTTTCACAGCCCAATTTTTGTTCTAATAAATGGCTCCGAGGTATCCAAAAAACACACCCTCAAGAACATTCAAAGAAAGTTGCGCATATCCAGAGATTTCACGGACTTCTATGCCTTCAGCTTTCACAAAAGCACAATTTTTAGGCCTCACGCCCTCTCAGCTCTATTTGCTGGCTTTCTCCAGGCCAAGATTCTTGTAGATCTATGAGAGACCAACAAAGTGAAAACGATTTCAGATGACATGAATATGGATTCCCTTCATGTGGAGCATCCACTCCTTAGCAGCGGACAAGACCGAGACTCCTTTCCTCTTTCTCTGGATGCGTTAGAAAGCAACAACGACTACCTGTGATTTAACAAATCCGATTTTCCATGATGATAGATAGGCAGTGATATATTTTCCAAATAGAATTTGTTGTAAATCTTTGGAGGAGGCTGCATGATCGATATCTCTACTCAAACAATATTGCAAAAAAAGGGATCGCTTGAAGGTAGCAAAATTGCACTAGATCCGTAATTGATGCAATCTATTGTGGAGAGAAGTTGAACAACACGTTATTGTTAATGATGAAGATCAATTCCTGCGTGAAAGATCAATTCTCCGCATTAAGTGGATCGCCGAGCTGTGATCTAACAGTTCAATTTGTTGAGATGCAATTAACTCTCTATCTCTTCATTGTTGATTGGAGGTAAATCAATTTTTAATCTTAGATCGTTGATGCAAAACAATCAGATCAATGTGCTTTAGATTCAAATCGCTATGCTAGAAGATCCAAATTTCTTGCAAATCATTGTTTTCTTACAGATCACTAATCATTGTTTGTTCGAAGATAGTTACAGATCACAGATTCTTCAAATACAGAAAGTATGATCATCTCCGGGGCACTCTAAATTGCCAATGAATCAAGTCAGATTACAATAATTGCCAAGAAGTAGAACTGGATGTTGAATATAGTAGAGCTTATGGATCTATTTAAATTTTGTTGATGAAACTAATGGCAAAGTAGATCTATAACCCAAATACTTTATAAACAGGTCAGAATTTCAAAAACTTTGAAGATGGAAATACCGCATGGAGTGTAGCCTTTCTTCGTCACAGCTTTGGCATCTCTAGCATAGTTCATTATCCAACATAGCTAATGCATGGATGCTTCATAAAACTTTAAATCTGCAATCTGTTTCCACTAAGAAGCTTGATCTGGTTCCTCAAACTCTCCTTCCATGGAAAACTACTATGTAATCTCAGTAGTAATCGGGCCCTTAAGACTAAAGAAGCTCTGATACCAAATGAAAGAATAAACACAAACAAAAATTATGATTGAAAAGGAAGAATGCCAAACTCGCATCATATTATTTACACAAGGAGTACCATTATATAGTACTTTGAAATATGCCACCTCAGTGAGAGATATTTTCTAGATCCTAACACCTTGCATGGTGACTAGGCTAGGAAATCTTCTCCATATCTTTCAGAGATTATCTAAGATAAATGACTATTATCCTAAATAATAATTACAATAATGGTGACATTTAAACTATGTGATTGCTAATGTAAGCCATAAGGCTAACAATATGAAGAACCGTACATGAGTCAAGTTGAAGTTGAGCCAACTCCTTCAATCTTGTAAGTGGAGTCATCTCCAAGTTCTACCTGAGTGGTGAACTTCTTTCTGTAACTGGTGAGAGCTCCATGGTTACCTGTCATGTTCCTGGGTCACCACTGTCCACTTTTGAATTATTATAACTTCGAAGAATATTCTAAATATAGTTTAGTGGTCCCCGATGCTCCTATCGAGAGAATCACTTGTATTTATTTATACCCCGATGTTCCTAATTGGGAGAATTAATAAAGAGTCATGAGGAAGTCCCCTCCATTGTAATTTGGGTCATTAGTACCCCAATTGTGGTTACTCGAGCCTACATAACTAAGTTAGGATTATTTGAGCCTACATAACTGAGTTAAATATTAAGTGAACGAAAGAATATAAATAGAGGTGAGGTGCTTCTCATTTGAACACACTCACACTCACTTGTGTAGCACATGAGAGAGAGAGAGAGAGAGAGAGAGAGAGAGAGAGAAAGAGTTGTAGCTAGAGAAGAAGGAGGATCAGTCTTTTGTGTTTTACCTTTTATCTTTTGGGGCATCTATATTGAGTAAGCTTTTGCTGTGTTTTTCCCATTAGGGTTTTCCCAGGATAAATCTTTGTGTTCTTGTTTGTGTGGCTGTGCTTGTCTATCTTTCAGTGATATTTTGGATTATGGTTATTCTGTTATGATGCTAAATGTTTTAAGATATGATATAACCATTAAAACTCAACATGGTATCAGAGCCACCCTGAAAGAAGTCATTGTGCAGCCGAAACAGTGCTACAACTACAACTATTGAAGATTAGGGTTTCATGCTTGAAAACCCTAAAATACTAAAACTGGTAGTTTTGGTAGATTCGTTATATATCGATATTGGAGAAGTATCAGGAGCCTAAATTGTCATAGGCTGAAAATAAAATTCTGATATACACTGTGTAAAAGTTTCAGCCTCAGATTCGCTATATTCTAGGAGATATGATTCCTCAAAGTTAGGGTTCTAGCCTCTCTCAGGATTCAGCCTTAAACAGGTGACCTAGGGAGAATTGTTATATCTCGGGATACGAAGGTCCAAATGACATTTTGCAAGATGTTCCAGAAAGGAAACGGATTTTAATTTCTGTGGTAAAAATTTCAGACCCCGAAGATGAAACAGTGACACATGGCAGTCTATACAAGTTCACTCTTCTGCCACAGTCCTAAAATGAGTCACCTTGGGAAAACATGTATAAGTCCCAATTGGTAAAACCAATTCTACTTTAACCTACGGTGTTGGAAAGAGAACATGTGAGGCTACCTCAGTACGAAATTTCAAACACAGAGGAACAGTGATTTCAGAGATACCGCAGAAGCAATATCAAGCATTCTGCAGAAGAAACTGAAGAAAACTAGGGAATCAGATATTTTGCAATTCTGATCAGAGTTTTGGGAAAATGAATATGCTGCTCATCTCGCCTTCAGGAGACACATCTTTCTATCCAATCAAATCTAAAAGATTCCAAGTTTTGAAAATTAGGGTTTCTTTGACAAACCCTAGATTAGCCAGATCCGGAACCAGGATGAACACCTCAAACCGGTAAAATCTAATCTTTTGCCATTTACATTTGAGGTTCTCATTTCAAAATGACCTAGCACCCCAAATTGATGACAGTCTTGGTAAAGATGAAAAACTTCCGAGCATGGAAGCATAGGATTTCACTGGTTCTTGAAGAAAATGAATTAGACACTTACATAAGTGGAGAGGTTCCAGTTCCAAAGGGAAATGAGGCTAAAGCCTTACACAAGAAGAAACTTGACTCATAATAAGAAAAGAGAAGATGGGAGCAACTAAAGATCAAGCGCTCACAATTCAAAGAAGATCCCTCAAGCAATGAGGAATATGAAGAACTCAATTCTTAAAGAACCCCTTATCCATCTTAGCATTTGGATAAGAAATGATGATGTCATGAATGAAGAAGATGATGAAGCAGAAGGATCAAGAAGGAGTCTATCAAAGATAAGTATTCAATTATCATTTCATGCATTTGATTATATTCAGTTGATGTATTATGCATGATAGAATGTTTGCATTAATGATAGTATACTACTAATATGCATGTGATGGGTAAGTAGTTCATGGTGCTATACAACTCTCCATTGCTACTTATATAGACTGAAACCTCTTTGCTGACATATTGGATTAGTGCGCAATCTCAATGATGTCATGGTAGAGATGGAAGGCATCTAGAAAGTTTCCGTGAGATATGGATGGATGTTGTATTGGCTAAACAATTGCATGATGCATAAGAATTTGTCGTTATGCATATGTTCAATAAAATGGTTCTAACCATGCTATTGGTGCATTTGAATTGTAGGAAAGGTCCTATACAACCACCTACAAGAAAATGAGGATGAGACTTGTTCCAGAGAACAAGTGATAAAAATTCAAGATTCACTCCAATAAACATGAATCTGAAGCTCCCAGGGTCAGAGACACCGTGATGGAAGAAAGAGCTTCAGAAAGCGGTAGATCCACCTCAAAAGATGAAGACCTTGGGTACAAGAGATAACTCAAGATGAAGAAAAGTATGGCGAGACTTCCAAGAGGCCTAAGACACACTCTAGATGTGTAACACAGTTGGGTGACATCATTGATTCTAACCTTTTCGGCTATGAAAGAAGCTATGATCAAAGAGTAATAGTTGATCATGGGGAATGATGTCTATGATATGGTTTCGAGACCTGAAGGGAAGTCTGTAGTGTCTTCCATATGAATTTACAAGAATAAGTGTACAAAGCAAGGTTTGTGGTTTTCCTCAGAAAGAATAGACTATGGCATGATATACTCTATTGACCCGACACACTTATCCAGTAGAGGTATATATTGAGCAAAGAACCACCTGTACAAAATATGCTTTGTACAAGCTCAGAAGGCACCCATAGAAAAGCACATCTAGGAGCTTGACAGATCACCTAAAGTGATGAATATTTTAACCTTT
Organism: Pseudotsuga menziesii; assembly: GCA_001517045.1. Taxonomy (NCBI): domain Eukaryota; kingdom Viridiplantae; phylum Streptophyta; class Pinopsida; order Pinales; family Pinaceae; genus Pseudotsuga; species Pseudotsuga menziesii. Next base: position 64,905 of record LPNX010779782.1, read on the forward strand.
GCTACAAGGTTGAAGATGAAAACCTACAAAAGACAACAAGCTCACATATGGGCGCATGAGGAACTTTTCGACAAAGTTCAAGATAAAGGGATCTTGGTAAACTGAGATAGATACGTAGTAGCAGAGAATGCTACCTGTCACTCCAGTATAGAATGAAGAGGGAATATGATGCTCCACTTCAAGGGTAGTGACTACAGAAGATCTCTGAGTTCGACATAGTACGACATGATGGACGACTTCCTGATGGATTGAGACCTTACCAAGAGTAAAGTGGGTTCCCTTCAAGGTTGAATGCGGAAGACTAGGATATGCCGATGACTTAACAGGAAGATGGAAGAATACCGGAGTGATGTTTTGGGATATAATAATCAAACTGGAAAGCAAGAGTGTGGTATCTTCCAAATGGATTTGCAATATAAAATATGTTGCTGATGGAAGTAAGGCAAGACTTGTGGCTAGAGGTTTCTCTCAGAAAGAGGGAATTAATTCTGAAGAGACACTTGCTCCAGGAAGCAAGGAACACTTCCTTCGGAACTATCATGGTACTTGCTTCCATGATGAAGTAGGATATACACCAGATGGATGGAAAGACAAGCCTTCCTTAATGGTATGATTGAGGAAGAGTTTTACATCGAATAGTCACAAGGATTTGAAGTTGAAGACAGACGGACTCACATATGCAAGTTGAAGAAGGCCTTGTATGGCCTTAAGCAAGCTCCCAAAGCTTGGTATGGAAGGATAGATAGTTTCCTGACGAGCATGGGATTTTCCAAGAGTAAAGTTGATCCTAACCTTTACTTCAAGGTTATAGAATATGAACTTGTCATACTATTACTATGATCTATTTCCGACAGACAGATTATAGAATGAAAGAAGAAGCTCACTGAAGAATTTGAGATGAAATACCCTGGCCTAATGCATTATTTCTTAGGTTTGGAAGTATGGAAGAACTCAGAAGGAATCTTTCTCAATCAGGGAAAGTATGCAGTGGAAGTTTTGAAAATATTTGATATGTTGGAATGTAAAGCCATAGCCACACCCATGGATTCCAACCTAAAGTTGCTAGCTGATGACTCGTCAGAGTTAGTGGATGTGACTCAATACAAACAGATTATTGGGTCATTGATGTATCTAACAAACACCAGTCTAGACATTTGTTTTGCTATGAACACTTTAAATCATTATCTAGTTCAACCTAGACGTGTTCACCTGATAGCTGCAAAACATGTGATGAGATATCTGAAAGAGACTATAGACTTTGGTCTATACTATGATGGAAACCATGCCATACAGATTGTATGGCTATACAGATCCAGATTGGGTTGGAAGTTTCTCAGACAAGAAAATCACATCAGGTGGATGCTTTTGTTTGGGTTCTGCTATGATTTCATGGCTTAGCAAGAAACCGTCCAGTATTGCTCTTAGCACGGCTGAAGCAAAATACATAGAAGCTTGCTATGCTAGTTGTGAAGCCATATGGCTTTGGAAGGTGATGTCAGGTTTATTAGATACCTCAGTGATTCTATGTGATAACTAGAGTTGTATAAAGACGACAAAGAACGCATTGTTCCATCGAAGCACATAGAAAACTGGTATTTCTACATACGAGATAAGATATAGATGATGATGTTTCAGTATTCCCATACTGAAGATATAGATGATGTTTCAGTATTTACATACTGTAGATGCAAATGATGGTGATTCAGTATTTCTATACTGAAGATATAGATGATGATGCTTTTAGTATTCACATACTGAAGATGTAGACGATGATGGTTCAGATGATGATGTTACAAGACGATGATTCAACACGGATGTGTTGACGAAGCCTCTATCTCAGGTAAAGTTTGAACACTTTCGAGACAAGCTTGGTGTTGTTCGAAAAGACCTTCCTCCAAAGGGGGAGCAGTGATGTTGTAGTGGGATTGTATCATCCCTGGACACTTGTACTAAAGTGATCCGATGAATTTGGTCTTCGAGAATGAATAGGGATTGTATCATCCCTGGACACTTGTCCTAAAGTGATCCGGTGACTTCGGTCCTCGAGAATGAAGAGGGATTGTATCATCTCGAGACATTTGTCTAAAACAGATCCAGTGGCTTCATTCTTTGAGAATGTAGTGGGATTGCATCATCCTTGAACTTCGGTTCAGAACGGATCTGGTGGCTTTGGTCCTCGAGAATGTGGTGGGATTGTATCATCCCTGAACTTCGGTTCAGAACAGATCCGGCGACTTTGGTCCTCGAGAATGTGGTGGGATTGTATCATCCCTGAACTTCAGTTCAGAACGGATCTGGTGACTTTGGTACTCGAGTATGTGGTAGGATTCTATCATCCTTGAAATTTTGTTCAGAATGAATTCGGTGACTTCGGTACTCGAGAATGTGTAGGATTGTATCATCCTTGAAATTTTGTTCAGAACGGATCTGGTGACTTCGGTACTCGAGAATGCGGTAGGATTGTGTCATCCTTGAAATTTTGTTCAGAACAGATCCGATGACTTCGATACTCGAGAATGTGGTAGGATTGTATCATCCTTGAACTTTTGTTCAGAACGGATCCGGTGACTTCGGTACTTGAGAACGTGGTAGGATTGCATCATCCTTGGACTTAGTCTTAGAGTGATAGGAAGTGATTATCCCATAATTGAATCCGGTAACTTTGGTTGTCGAGAATGTGGTGGGATTGATCATCCCTGGACTTTAAGTCCAAAAGTGATCCGAAGACTTTTGTCTTCGTACTGTGGATTGCAGGTTGTTGCTGATGACAATGATGTTCCTGATCGAAAGATCAGAATGTGATGATGATGATGTTCCTGAATGAAATATCAAAATGTGATGATGATTATGTTCCCGATATAAAGATCAGAGTGTGATGATGATGATCTTACTGATCGAAAGATCAGAGTATGATGATGATGATGATGCTGATCGAAAATTCAGAGTATGATGATGATGATGATGCTGATCGAAAGATCAGAGTATGATGATGATGATGTTGCTGATTGAAAGGTCAAAGCACTGATGATGATGTCGCTGATCGAAAGGTCAAAGTACTGATGATGATGCTGTCGATCAAAGTGTTGCTGCTGCTAAAATTGAAGATGACGACTATATGATGTTGAAAAGCTTCCAATGATTTATAGATGTATCACCCTGATGATGTTGATGATTCCTTCTCTCTCCTATTGTTGTTGTTGTTGTAGAATACCCTTCTCGTTAAGGGGGAGTGTTGAATTATTGTAACTTCAAAGAATATTCTAAATATATTTTATTGGTCCTCGATGCTCCTATCGGGAGAATCACTTGTATTTCTTTATACCCCAATGTTCCTAATGAGGAGAATCAATAAAGATTCATGAGGAAGTCCCCTCCATTGTAAGTCGGGTCATTAGTACCCCAATTGTGGTTACTCGAGACTACATAACTAAGTTAGGATTACTTGAGCCTACATAACCGAGTTAAATATTAAGTGAACAAAAGAATATAAATAGAGGTGAGGTGCTTCTCATTTGAACACACTCACACTCACTTGTCTAGCGCATGAGAGAGAGAAAGAAAGAGCTGTAGCTGGAGAAGAAGGAGGATCAGTCTTTTGGCTTTTACCTTTTTATCTTTTGGGGCATCTATATTGAGGAAGCTTTTGTTGGGTTTTTCCCATTAGGGTTTTCCAAGGATAAATCTTTGTGTTCTTCTTTGTGTGGTTGTGCTTGTCTATCTTTTAGTGATATTTCGACTTATGGTTATGCTGTTATGATGCTAAATGTTTTAAGATCTGATATAACCATTAAAACTCAACATCCACCAACCAAGAAGTGGCACAATCTGTGAAAGAACCAGTGAGAGCAGAAATCAAGTAGTATTCTCTTCTACGTTCTTCAGTTTTGTTAGCCTTGGTTTTCTTCTTCTTCTTTGGTTCTTCATCTTCTTCATCCTCTGCTTCTACAGCAGATGCTTGAAACCTTTGCTTAGGTTTCTTCTTGGCTTGCTTGCAATCCTTGGAAAAATATCCAAACTTATGACAATTATAACATTCCACTTTTGATATGTTAGAAAACTTACCTTGAGGTTTCTTTCCCTTCTTTTGTTGAGGGAAAGGGTTCTTGAACTTCTTTGTCTTTGCTGTAAGTGAAAGGTTGCCTTCCTTGGTTACCTTGCCTGAGGACCTTCCCTCTTCTTCTATGCAATCATACCAAAGCCTTTCAAAGGTTGGCTGATTCTCACGTCCATTGACGGATGCCATGAAGGTTTCCCAAGATCTTGGGAGACCATCAACCATAGTTTTCACAAGGTCATCATCATCAACAGTAATACCAATAGCAATGAGTTGATCTCTTACCTGTGCAATCTTCGTGAAGAAAGAACCGACCCCTTCTTCCTTGTTCATCTTCAAATTTCGTAATCTTTTTCAAGACTCTCTTTTGACTGGGAGCCTTCTTCTCCTATAGGTTTTCCAAAGTGTCAAAGCATTCTTTAGCAGTATTCAAAGTTGTGATGTTGGGCATCACTATCTCTTTGACAGAATCAGAGGTGATCCTTCTAGCCTTACCTTGCTTCCTCTTGTAAACAATCCTGCCAACATTTGATGATGGCTCTTCAATGACATTAAAAACAATGTCATCCAAGTCATTCTTTTTTAGAATGGCTATTAACCTAACCTTCCAGGAGTTGTAGTTGGTTGAACCATAGAGCTTCTCTTCTAGTCAAAAAACATTGATGACCATATTTGCAACTTAGTCAAATGTTAAGTCCGCAAACCTTATCCCAAGGTCTAGGAAAACAACAATAGTGTCCCTTTATTGTGTTTTCACATGCTAAGCTCTGATACCATGTTTAATTTTAGCATTAGCATGGATACTTAAAATTTGCAGAATAACTTTAAACAAATGACAAGTGCAGTAAAATAATATTCATCACATCAACACAATGGACACAAGAGTTTTTCACTGGGGAAACCTTTAAAGGACAAAACCCCCAAAAAACATTAGTAACTCATCTCGTAAATGAGATGACTAAAATTCTTTAAAAATTTCCACAAACCCCAATAGGGTTAACCACAATACCAGAAGATCAATTTTCCAAATTACATAAAAATACCCAATTAGGGCTTCTTCAGAAAATCAGGCTTTTCTCTCTCCTACCCAATAATTACAGGCTGCTCGAAATTCTTTGTACTTGCCTGAATCTCACTGATCTACCCGTCCTTACACCTCTGTTTGCACCTACCCGTACGACTGCTCGATCGGCATGATCTGCTGCCTGTGGTCCGTTTTCTGCCTTTGCTCGAATTGGGTCCTGCCCTACTACTGCCCGAAGGGCAGAATGCCCTAGGGTGTAGCCTTATGGGCTGGCCTGAGGGCCTGTGCAGGCTGAGCATCCCTGCGGGCTGCTACAGAATCCTCACAGGTCTGCCCACGGGTTGTCTGGAGGGTCTGTTGGGCCACGACAACCCTCACGGGCTTGCCCCGAGGCTACCCAAGGGTGCCGTAAAGGCCTTGGACCTCCTGGGTATGCCTGCTAGAGGTTTCCAAGAGGTGCCGAGAGGGTAGTGCCCTCTAATGGCTGCCCGTAGAAGGATAAAGACAACCCGTGGAAGGAGAGGGGCTACCTAGATGAAGAACCAATTGCCTGGAAATGGTGCCCGAGGAGGAAGGGTGCTGAAGGTGGCTGCCGAGAAGAGTGTGTTGAAGATGAGGGTTTGAGGAAACCCTTAAGACAGAAAAATAGTAAGAATCCCTTGCTTAGGGTTTGTCTTCAATGGAGTATGATGACGCCCTAGCTAGACTCATCCATGCTAGGGCACAATCACAAAACTTTCTTCTTCAACCTTGAGTAGCTGTACCTGTGAGAGCAAGTGTGTGTGTCATATTGAAATGGATTGATCGTCTTTTATATCCTTGAGTTACTTGTAAGTGGACCAAAATTAGAAAGAACAAAATAATATTATTTTATTCTTTTCTAATTTTCACTTTTACCTTTAGCCTTTTTGTAGTCCAAAAGGTCCTTTATGTATTTTTTACTTTTACCAAAGTCCTTATGTATTTTTGACTTTTACCTATTAGCCTTCTTCAAGTGCCTGTGTGGTCATCACCTGTGGTCTTTTATTTCCGTTCAAAGTACATCATCATAAACCAAGAGAGTTACTAATGCTTTTATCTCACACCATGTGACACTAAGATCAGGTACTAGGGTTTCTTAACCAAGGGTAGCTAAGCCTTGGAGAAGAACGCAAAGCCCATTAATCAAGGGTCAGAGTGTCACACATGCCTAGACCCAGTCTAGGGCTTATAGTGCCTTCTTGGTAACATACTAGGTGCCTCAGCCATGGGCTGCATAATTTGACCCTAGGTCAAATACTTGGTAACAGACCAAGCACCTCCATTCTCCAAGAGAATGGCTACTCAAAAATAAGCTGATTCTACCAGTACTAGACTAGTCCACATCGTGGTCCCGGACCATATGTCTACCATTCGACAGAATGGTCACTCAACACAGGGTTTAGTCCCCCCAGGGTAGAGCTGGGTCCATATCATAGTCAAGGACTAGATATCATCATTCAATAGAATGATCACTCAACACTAGGTTGAGTCCACGTGGTGGTCTCAGACCAGGTGTCCCCATTCTCCAAAGAGAATGGCTCTCGATGCTGCTAAGAAAAATCAACATATCCAATAGCCCGTAACTTGTAAGTGAGATTTACCAATAATTTGTGACTCGTCAAGGGCCGAGATGTTGCAAAGCACACTAGGGTGAAACTCCACCAATATTACTAGTGAACCTCTCTATCCATGGGATGCCTAATCATCGAACCTTGTCACATCGGGTCAATGTACATCCCTACCCCCCTTCGGTTTTGTACCTGTGACTTCCATGGAGGTAACACATGTTCTTAACCATAAGGCCCACTCAGGTGTGCAGAAAACATGTAAAATTTGACAAGAGGATATTTGAAGGATAGGGTATTTGATTCTTGTCTCAAACCCTAGGGCTATGAGAGATAGGGTGATGTCCCTCCTCTTAAGATGGTTTCCAATATTTGCAACTAGGGAAAAGCTAGCAACCATCTAGGGTTAGGTAGAAAAACCCTAATTAGGGAAAATAGAGAATTCCAAGGTCCAATAGAACAATGGAGAGCTTCTTTGTAGGAAGGTCTCCTCAAGCAAGTACAAAAATGCCAGCAAACCTTGCCTTAGTATAAAACATTTCAAGAATGACATTAAACTAGGGTTTGGAGATAAACTTACCAACATTAATAAAGGAATGAGCAAGGAGATACACCTTAGGTAACCCTTCAGCATGAGTTATCACAACTATTCTTAGCATCCACCTAGCATGTGACTATCAAACCCTATAAATTCTTCCATTCACCATTAATGCAAGAGAAAAAGACATCCCAAGAGAAGTGCGCCTAGCTTCAAATGCTTTCATAAACCAAGAGAAAGATAAAATATTTCATAATTTGAACCCTTTTCCATGTTTTTACTATGAAGTTAGGATCTCTTATTTATATGAGACTATCCTTAACCTTTTACAATATTGAGCCTACAAGTTAATGACAAAATATAAAAAGTTTGGGTTAGTGCACCCACAATTTTGGGGACTAAACCACAGAATGACATACAATAACAATAGAAATGTGAAATTGGTCTCCACCAAGTGCAAGGTGAGCCAAAAGGAGGGCGTTATGCCCCAACTAACACTAGGAGATGCATGTCCCTTGACGCCCTTCTTTTTAACCATGTAGGCTTCTTCAAGGAATGGCGTCATTGGTCTAGAGACCAAGAGGAGGGGTTTTCTATCAAGTAATAGGTCCAAGTGGGAAAAATAAGGTGTGCTAAACAAGGTATGACAACCCTTACATGTGCTATCACCTTTACAAAGAAAAATAAGAGTGTGGTCATGTGTCCTAATGGGCCCACTCCAAGTAGCATCAGACACCAACCTGGGGTTCAAATAGCTCGACCAAGGGCAGTCAACAATGCCACTAAGCCATCACTTCCTAGAATGAAGACCAAGAGGACCTTCCATGACTTGATCAAGGGTATTTAGCCCCAAAACCAACACTCCATATAATATAGCCCTCAAAGCTTGGCCTTTACAATTTAAAAAAAATGAAACTCTTTGCTCTGGTATGTTTGGAAAGGACACATCAGGCACTTTGAGGCATAATAGGGTTAAATATGAGTTAAATAGATAAGGATTACCGACACATTGTTAATAGACGGTAGCATTGATTTTCGAAGAATCACCCCTTGGTTAGCTTCACTCCCCATTGATAAGGTGTAGCACATGGTTTATAGTCTTTCATTCTAAAATTTTGTTAAAGATTTAGCACATATTTGGGTTGAGAAGTAAATATACCATCATCTATTTGTAAAAGTTGGATGCCCAAAAAGAAATGCAATAGACCAAGAACAATTATCTCAAATGTGTAACTTCATTCCCGACTAATACGATGTTGCACATGGTTCATAGTCTTCCATTCTAAAATTTTATAAAAGATTCGATACAAATTTGGGTTGAGAAATAAAGATACCATCATCCATTTGCAAGACTTGGATGCCCAAAAAGAAATGCAACATATCAAGGTTAGTCATCTCAAATGTATTTGAGCATTGTTTTTTCAAACCCAAAATAAAATGAATATTGCTTCTAGTAGTGACTAGGCCATCCACATCCAATGTAACAATTAACGTTTCACAATTTACATGCAATGCATAGATATTGTGATAAAAAAAGATTGAAAAAAAATCAATCTTCTCATTTGCAAGACTTGGATGCCCAAAAAGAAATGCAACATATCAAGGTCAGTCATCTCAAATGTATTTGAGCATTGTTTTTTCAAACCCAAAATAAAATGAATATTGCTTCTAGTAGTGAATAGGCCATCCACATCCAATGTAACAATTAACGTTTCACAATTTACATGCAATACATAGATATTGTGATAAAAAAAGATTGAAAAAAAATCAATCTTCTCATTCCATGCTCCAATATTAGAAAATCTCTTTAGTGAAATTACCATGTAAAATCACTTTGGGCATCCATCTATTGTACACCCCATCCAAAGTGAGCAATGGTTGAAAGAACCTATTTAATAGAGTTCATCTTTGCAAAAAGGGCAAAGGTTTCAATGTAGTTTATACTTGCTTGTTGAGAAAAGCCCTTAGCTACCAAATGAGCAATGTGTCCTTCAATAGTGCCTTAAAATGTGAGTTTGGTCCTATAAACCCATCAAGAATTCACTATATTTTTTACTTTGTAGTTGAGGAACTAAATTCCACCTGTCATTCTTCATCAATGAATGATATTTGTCACTCATAACATTCTCCCATCTAAGTCAACCTTGTGTGTTTATATATGTATCTAGATTACATGCATCTAGTTGTAATCATTCTATTATAATCATTCTATTATAGAATATAATAGATATAATATTTTTGTTTACATCCACAAGAGACCTTGTAGGATCCTTGGGATCAAGAATTACAAAATTTATATTTACAGTTTTGATGTCCTTTTTCTCGAGGATGTCTCCACTTGCGATATACTCATTTTTTGTTGGCGTTATAAAGCATCATTAATATTGTCTATTATCTACATTTCTTGTACTTAAGCTAGAAAAGTCCAAAAATAGTGCAAGACAATGGGAAACCCAAGAAGGGAGCCAATGTCAAAACACTACCCTCTTCTCTCTTTAGGTTGTCTCTCTTTTGGCAAAGGGGGTTGTCCCTAAAGATAGGATTGAAAAGGCTAGCAATGAAAAGACAAGGTGAAGTAGAGAGTTAGCTCTAGTAAAACATATTTTTATATATATAGAAAGTATAAAGGGCGACATAAGGGTCGATACTATTGGATTCACAAGAAAGTCAAGAGTGTTGAAAATGGAAGATGTGAGGACGGTGAGAAGTATGGTTATAATAGACAACCTTTCATCCACGAATGATAAATTACATCGATGAAAGTGCTTTTGGGGTACTCCACTTATGCACATGCTAGACAAGAAGCTGTGATCTTATTCCAAGTCATGAAAACCTTTGGTTGAAATGATACAACATATGTTCAAAATGGACATCAAGAGAGATTAACTGGATACCTTGATGAATACCTTGATGAAGCTAAACAGAGCTCCATAACTAACTTTGTAGTGTTATTTTACATATGTAAAAGACTTTCGCATATGTGCAAGAAACGAGGAGTTAACCTTGAAGCCTGTGCATGGATAACAACCTTTGAGGAAGCAAAATGATATAATAGTCTATAAAATAAAACCACTCAGTGAGAAGTGCAAAGTTTGTTGGATCCATCAATAATATTCTTAAAATCAGGAGGCAAAACCATGAACTAATTTTCCAAAACCATGAGCACTAGACGGAGGTGACCTTTGAGAAATGTGAAAAGGTGGTTATGTTTGTCCTTAATAAACTAGAAATTCAAGAAGATTGTATGGGTAACTGTTTTGTATTCCTGTTTAGTCTAAGTCATTCCCTCATTTTCTTGTGTTTCATGTTCTCAACTTACATGGTTATTCTGGTGCAATGGTGGCATCAAGCTAGAGGAGCTTGTTCTGATTTCTACTGGTAACTATTTCACAACTATCAAAATGAATATGAGTTAAATCAGCTGGATACAAACTCTGATTAAGGTTTTTCTAGGTTTATATATTTTGGAAGATCAACTTGTTTATTAAAAGGCAACTTGTGAACAAGTTAACGAGGCAATTTGTTATATGGTTGATTGAGGCTCAAATTTAGTGTTTTCATGTACTTGCTGTTAGAATGTCATTGCCAGTAGCTTCAATGCTAATATATTCATTGTTCTATCCCTTCAAAAAGAAGCTATACTTGCTTATAAGAGGTAAACAGATTATACTGCTTTTTATTATAATTGTTAACAGTTTGTTTAGTAGGTCTACTTAAATAATGTAATATGCACATATTTTTTCTTAAAAAATATACTGCTACACTGCCTTAGAAACAAAATATATTGACAAGACATCGAAAGAGATAAACTGCCTTTAGAAACAAAAGATATTGACAAGACATCCAAAATATCATTGTTCTATCACTTCAAAATTGAAGTTATACTTTGCTTATAAGAGGTAAACAAATTATACTGCTTTTGCTTTTTATTATAATTGTTAACAGTTTAGTAGGTCTACTTAAACACTATAATATGCACATATTTTTTCTTAAAAATTATACTGACAAAATATATTGACAAGATATCCAAAGAGATAAACTGCTTTAGAAACAAAATATATTGACAAGACATCCAAAACCATAAACTACCTTAAAAACAAAATATATTGACAAGACATCCAAAAAGATTGTAAATGACAATTACAGCTCCTTGACCAGTCATAAAAAAAAATTGAAAATGACAATTACAACCCATTCCAGCCACTAGCACGTCATCACATGTGAATGGAAGAACCAGAAGATGTGCATTGTCTGGATGGGTCTGGAGTGGGGAGAACCTAGGGATCATGAGTTCAACAAGGAAGTATACATTTGAAAAAATAATATATACATACATTCTACCTTTGCCTGGATTACCTTTGTTCCAATAAAGCCACCTGCTGTAAATGCAAGTACCAATATTACATAAGAAGGTCTATTGGCATCGTTCTGTTTAATTTGATCTGGCAAATAGCTAGAAAATATATGAGCCATGATTTAGCAAGTGGAATATTACGTCGGGGAGGAGGAGCAAAAGATTTTCCACATACTTCTTTGAGGACATTTGTATTGGACCAAATAGTCATTAGCTGAAGTGCCCTAAAATAAAGGAATACGATGTCAAAGGTCAAGAAATTCAAATTATCCAAAATTTGAAGGAACGGTTAGATTATTTTTCAAGAGAGGAAAATCTGTTGAAACAAATCCTTCAGAGCAGCATTCTTCAAAAATCAGTTTACTTTCCCATGTTAATGTATTTTTTCAACCTGGAAAACCGTGACGAAATTCAACCATAATATGCACAGAAAATCATGCTGATAAGGAAAATTCGAATAGCAGGTGAAGCCAAATTCGAATTGCGTTTGTTACCGTACTAAGCTGCATTTCAGGATTCAAAGAGATGAAACTGGCTAATAGTGAACAACGTGCCAACCTATGAACAGAGACACCAGAGAAGAACAGAGGCTTCCCAGATTAGCAGAACGAGTTGAAATAAAAACTACAGTGGTGGCCATTAATTTATGTTCGAATTTCGAGACTACCGTCACAGCTTAAACTTGATTTCAGCTCGTTACTCCCATTTTGGATGACGCCAAGTTTTAACCAAGCAAATGGGTACAGGAAAACGGTAATTCGTAACTCCCATTTTGGATGACGCCAAGTTTTAACCAAGCAAATGGGTACATGAAAAGGGTAAATCCATTTAGACTGTTTTAATTCAACATAGCTTGTGGCTGTAGTTTAGTGGTGAGAATTCCACGTTGTGGCCGTGGAGACCTGGGCTCGAATCCCAGCAGCCACAAATAAAATTTTGTTTTGCTTGTTTTGTTTTTCCAGATACCTCTATGGAAAACAAGTTGCAGTGAGTAACAACTGCTGTCAAGCACAAAGCAGGAACACAATAAATTAACATAACAATCTCTTTGTAGGCCTAAGTTCTTCCTTTGTCAAAAATATATATAAAAAAACACTTTCAGCCTAAGTTCTCCCTTTGTCACAATATATAAATGTGTTATATATATATATATATATATATAAACATTTTCGAGCCATAGTTTCCCTTTGCTATGTTTTACATATATAAAAAATTACTTTGTAACATAAACAATGCATATACCATTCACAAACAAAAACAAGAAAAAGAGAGCTTTTAGACTTATAACCAGCCTAGATCCAAATCCTAGGCTGTATCAAGCGCCGAGAGGGATCAAATCTCCCGAGGTGCAAACCTCTTCTCATGTATTGCACTCAAGGAGCTTTTCGAGGAGAGGTTTGCACCTCGGGAGATTTGATCCCTCTCGGCGCTTGATAGAGCCTAGGATTTGGATCTAGGCTGGTTTCAG
>LPNX010779832.1:2504-33748 GCA_001517045.1 Pseudotsuga menziesii
CACAATTCCCTCTTGTTCTCACACTTCACTAACTAGAACGTACTGTCTTGCAGAGGCCTATCATTTCCACTCCCTGCCTTAAAAATTTAATGATTGGTATTCATGGCATGCACGTTTTGACTGTGAATTGTCCAAGAATTCAAAGTTAAGGATCTTGAGAAGAGTGAGGGAATTAAGAGTGAATGGGTTGTTGTTTTGTGAGGTATCTCGGCTATCAAACAGTTGGAAATGCATCTTGGTAATAATTTAAATGTCTTGTTGTTGGATTCAAGTACCGATCGAGGAGAATACAATTGTTTGGAAAACACATTTCTTGAGATAATGGGAAACTTGAAATCGTTAAAGGTGCTTGAAATCCATTTTATTTCTTTCATTGGAGACCAAAGAATGGTTTTTCCTGTTCTCAACCTACTTGGGAGGCTTCCCAATCTAGAGCGTTTCGCCCTGAAGGAACACCTTATTTTGCCAAGAAATATTTTTTCTCTATATTGTTAGAAATATTTTTTTTATTATCATTATCAATATAAAATACATATGAAACATGAATTTGATTTTTCCCTGTATATGAATCAAAGCATGGAGGATTAAATAATTTTAGTTTCTCAACATTTATCCTTGAATTTGAATTTATCATGCGTCACCGCTGAAATTATTATGCATGGTCAAACCATGCATGCATAATTATTTCAGTCACTAGAAATACATATCAACAAATGTGATGAGGTAGAAATGGGTTTTATGAGATGCCTACTCCAAAGATCTCCGCACCTCAAAAGCTTAAAAACAATCGAATAATTTAGGTCATAAATGGAAATCTGGTGACTTTTTTTGACACGTTTATCATCATTTGACATTTGTAATCATAATAATTTGATGGTGTCATTTTCATTTTTTTTCGTTTTGATATCGAAAATCACTCTCAATTATGATCCATGTCATTATGATATTGGATTTCTCACATTTTCAAAATTTCAACTACCTAGAGAAAAGTGGGACATATCGAGAGCCAAAAACAAAGGAAACATAATTTTACAGACACCATCTAGAATTATGATGAATAAGACAAGTGGATGTTTGCATGCATAATAAACCGTGGATACGATAAGTAGATGTTTTTTCAGAATATGCTCAAATTTCTTAGCATTTTCCATCATCACTGTCTGAATGCTCTATCGGGATTCTTTGAGCATTTATGCTTACCATTCAAGCAGGCGGGCCTCTGTTTTTTAACGCAAACATAAACCTCAACACCAAATTTGATCTCTACCTAAAAATAAGCTTCTCATAAGCTATAATTCTACAGAAAACACAAATCATGAGTAGCAACAGTCCAAATACAAAAATCAAGAAAGCAACAATAGGAATACAAAGGATCTCTATGGAAATTGTAGAATATTTGGAAGGAAGGGGCTTGGTGAACTGGTCTGCACTTGTAAAGAATCATTGGCCGCAAAAATATTTGTAGGAGGTATGTCCTAATTTGGCCGCTTGTGCTTGAACTAAGCTCCATAATTTCAACTAATTGCACAATTTCTTCTATCCATACTGAAACTTGAATGTAGTGGTTCAATTAATAAAACATATGTCGATGTTTTGATTACATTAGAATGATAAAATGGCAAGTAAAGTTCCATAGTAAAGCATGCTAAAGGTAGGATTCCATGAAAAGTTACCTATTTATCTCATTGTATAGCACCTACCTAAAGCTCTGCTAGAGCACCTCTGTGCTAGATCTCTGACTTTTCATGATATTTCTTTTATTTTATGACCGTACCTAAAGCAAGGTCTGAAATACCCTCATTAGAGGAAATTTCAACTCAAAATGGGTCTCCTAAAAAGAATTAATAAAATAATAGTTAAAATAATAAAATAATATTTATTAATTTTGGAGGAAGTAAAGAAAAAAACTACTTTTGTGTTTGTATTTTTGACATATATCCCTGAGTTTTTACTCAAATTTTGATCGGGAGAGCTCATTGGATGCGGAATTGAATTCTGCATCCAACGAGTACCCACTCATCATACTTTTGACGGACCCCACTACCCCAAAAATAAGAAATACCTGAAAAACGTACATCATCATCACGTTTTTTCAGGTACTTCTTGTTTTTGGGGTAGTGGGGTCCGTCAAAAGTATTTCGAGTGGGTACTCGTTGGATGCAGAATTCAATTCCGCATCCAATGAGCTCTCCCGATCGAAATTTGAGTAAAAATATGGGGAGATGTGTCGAAAATACAAACAAAAAAGTAGTTTTTTTTATGATACCTATCCCCAAATTTATATTAAAAAAGTGTTTAAGACCTATATGGTATTTCAAATTTAAAGCAATTTCATTGGCTAACACATGATGACATGGAATTTGAATCAAAGTTAAAAGGCCCATTTTGAGTTGAAATTTCCTCTAATGTCCGCCAGGCCAGATGTACATCCGAGCTCAATCTTTGTCTGCAAAACTACAACTTTTAATCAGGTTATGCAATGCAGAATAGTAAAAACACAAAGAGGCACTTTGAAGTGTTAAAAACAATGGAATTCCTGGAGTCTAGATGTGAAGAGAAAGGTTTCCTTCATTCATTGTAGATGTGATCAAGAGAAATATTTTCTTTATACCTTCCCATTGTTTGCCTTCTCAAAAGATAGTTGATTTTGAGACCGAGATAATATTTACTATGCATATGTTTTTTCATCTTACTGGTGCGAGGCTAGCTTTTGTGGTTTAAATGTATGCTTTGTGAGGCCTTGCTTACCAGACAGATAGTTCAGATAAGTTGTAATGCCTGAGCTACTTACCGGACAATGGCAAGCGAGGAGTCTAGATGTGAAGAGCAATATTTAATTCATTCATTATAGATGTGATCAAGAGAAATATTTTCTTTAGAGCTTCCCATTGTTTTCCTTCTCAAAAGATAGCTGAGTTTGAGACCGAGGTAATATTTACTATGCATATGTTTTTTCATCTTACAGGAGTGAGGATAGGTTTCGTGGTTTAAATGTATGCTTGTGAATCCTTGCTTACAAGACAGATAATTCAGATAAGTTGTGAGGCTTGATTTGCTTACCAGACAAAAAGATTTGTGAGCCATGGATTTCGAACTACAATAGATAGTGTTTTTAGGCCTGAGTTTCCCACTAGACATATAATAGATTTTTAGAGCAGCATGAATCCTACTTACGCTATTACATTCCAGCAAGTTCGCTTATTTTATTTATTAAATAATGTTGCCATATTGTATGAGCCAATTATATAGAAATGAATGAATATCTATCTAAAAACAGTTTTTAAAAGAAAACCTTCTTTGTTTGTTATGTTAACAGATTGTTCATCGCATCCTATGCTGATCAACTCTGATGGAAACTAGGTCGTGTATAGGCCGGTCATCTATAGAATGCAAATGTAATGGAGAAAAATGACCAATGTAGTCCCATATAACATAGCTTCCATACAAAATCTGCAAAGATTCAAGCTTTTCAATAGCCCATTTTTCAAAATACAAACTTCTGAAGAAGGTGAATTTAAGGTATGTAGATTCAAATGCAGTTAATCAATATACACCCAAATAACTTGCAGCAAGTGTAGTATATTTTTCTTTCATGAAATTCACCCGAAAATGAAATAAATTAACAAATATTAAAGCAATAAAAACATGATTTGATGTATTGCATCAGCGGGACTTCATAGAGTCAGAAGGTGATTGGTGCTCTCTTTTAATCTGAATGCCCGCTTCAATGAAATGATGAAATAATGGCTTGCTTTGTTGATAGTTCCCCCAACCTAAAGCACTGGTCTATCGCTCATGGTAATTAGCCTCTATTCATCTGTCTTGTTAATCTGCATGAAGCCGATGAGGGGTTGGGGTGGTGCATGAGTGGTGATGAAAGGTGGTGGGGCAGTGGATGCTTGACAGTTGTAATCCCCAATCGTTGTAATGTGTGAGGGTGTTAAGTTTCATAACTTTAAATGTTTTGAAGTAATGATAAGTGACCCATAACATTAGTTGAGTTGAATTCAGCTGAAGCAGTGGAAACATAAGAAACTTAGGACATAAATGCTAATAAAAATATCTATGCCTCAAAAAGAGGCCAAATAATACCTCCAATTTGTTGATTGGTGGATGAAACGGTTGATTGTGATTTGATTGGTTCATGAAAATGCATCCTGGTTGATAGAAAGGCAGCTGGAAAGTAATGTTTACAACTTAGAACAATTTTTTTAAACATGTTTTGATTGACGTGCAGATTAATACAAATGGCGGCAAGCTGATTACAAAAGTCCCTGCTAGCCGAGCAGAGACTAATAACGTAATTATGATTATTTTCACTCTACATGAGAAGGTAAACCATTATAGGTTGCCTCCCTCAAATTTTTATGCAAATATGTAACATATCAATTTGCATCTCAACTATGTTGCTTGTGTTGTTTTGTGTCTCTCTTTTCATTCTATGTATTTTTTTTTGTTTTTTCATCCTCTTGCATCTTGTTTATGTCTCAATGTATGTATAACATTGTGATTTGCATCCCTTAGCATAATTTCTTATGTCTTTATTACATTTTATGTATCTTTGCATCTTTGTTATGATTTCAAGTATTGGTTTCATCTTTATGTGACATATTTTGATTAAGTATGTGAGGTACCTCTATGGATTAGGTGTATATGTAATGTCTCTTTTTGGAAGGACATTGAAAGTGTTGACTTTGTCAAGTTCCTAGAGGTTAAAAATTGAATGAATTAAATTATGCTTAGAGAATTTTTAATTAATTAATAATATAGAGGCATGTAATAGATTAAAATTCTAATTTTTATTTTGTATGCAATTAATTATTATGAAAAATAATTAATGTGGAAATGAGTTGTAATTGTCCTCGGTGACAAGGAGGGCACATGGGTCCAAGTGGACCATGAGTTGACATTTAGAAATGACAACCTAGAGAAAACCAAGAAAATGCTAAAAATAACTCAAGGGAAAAAGATAGAAACTACAGCAAAAACAATATGTCATAAAAAAATATGGAAACTGTCAAAAGCAAGGCAATTTTAAAAGAAGGAAAGTGCAAGAAAAGCAGTTAGTCATAAAGAAGGAAATTTTTCATCAAGGAGGGCACAATTTCAATTTTGGTGAAATGATGCAACCAAGGAAACATCATTAGTCATAAAGAAGACAACTTTTTCTTAAGGAAGGAGAATTTCCACTTTGGGTTGAGTGATGCAAGCAGGGAATCAACATCTTAAGGCTAGACTTGTTATTTTCCTCAAGGATCAGGGCACATTCATAGATTATGGTTAGGGTTTGCAAGTGGGTAACTTGCTCAACAAGTGGATGACTTGCTCAACAAGTCATTAAAATATGTAAAATAATTCTTCCAAATCCATTGCACAATTTTGATCATTAATGTTTTGGTGAATTGAGTGAAGCTAAGCTTCTAGTCAATGATGTGCCTCATCCCCCTTGGGTGATGCACCCCAAGCCTCCATTCTCTTCTCTTCTCTTCTCTTCCATTCTTCAGTGCAGACCATAGAAAGCTAAGGAACAAGAATTGAAGACCAAGTTTGAGCTCTGATAATAGTCATTCAGCCATGTAAGTAAAGCTCCAATGAAGGTCGAGACTTCACTTATGCTCTCAGATCAGTGTCAGGTGTTAGTTTCAAGCCTCCATTCCTAGGTCTCAGGAACCATTGAGGGAGATCAACTACTCCAATACCTTTATGATCTTATCACATCCTTCTTCATATTTTGACCTCTGTTATACAGTAATATTTCTATCCAAGTAAGTTATAATGCCAAATTTTCATGAAAGAGGCCTTCTAATGCTCCTTAAATGAGCATTTTTATGAGATTAATACACTAGTATTGATGTAATGGAGATGGTAATGGTATAAGAGATTGATGATGTTTAGGATAGAGTAATAAACCTATGTTAATCATTAGTTACAGATCTAATAAAAGACATATTCGAAATTCATTGTTATTTTCTTACCCCTACTCGACATTGACTAGTTTTATAGTTTTTGATGTTATGAATAATCTGTAAGCTCTGTTTCGATTTTGTAAGTTGTATCAGGCCACACGTTCACCCCCAAAACCCATCCAACTCCCATAATATGATCTTATTAAGTTTTAATAGTTCTTTGAAAGACTCCTTTCCATAGGCAGTCTCAAGACCAAATTCCTAGGTTTCCCCCAAACACCTTCAAACTTCCCATAATTGTTTCGAACCTATTTTAATGGATATTTGTGGCCTAAATAGTGACTGATAACTCACCTCATCCTTCCATAAGCCTTGGTTTCTTGGAATTGATTATCCAGTCTCAGTTTGGTTTCATCCACTCACCCTCTTCCACTCTCACTTTATGTCCTTGATGCATGTGTTATTCCTTGTTGAAGGAAATTTTCAATCAATTGTAAAATTAGTATTCAATCTTGATAATTATTAGTGGTAGGAGTTAATATTCAGATCTGATTTAGATATGGGATAATAGATCATAGTTTAGCTATGTAGGTTGGGTCATTTCATGCCAATAATTGTGTTTATGTAGTCGAAATTGTGAAAGTTATGAATGAATTATTGAGAGACAAAATTGTGGATATGCTATATATAATTGAAATTTTTCTTAAAGTTATAAACAGTTGAATAAAGGTGTATGATATTTTTCTTTGAAAATAAATCATCTCGTGACCATCTCAAATAATTGTGTCAATGAGCATAGTTGATAAAGTGATGGCAGGTTTTAGATGGGTCTAGGTTGAAGTTAGTTTCCATATGCAATGCAACCAATGCATCGCCTACTTGAATGCATTATCCACACATTTAGTTGTTGGATTAGCCCCGCTTCCACCTGATATTTACAATACAGTCCACTTCTTTGGGTGAAATTATTGCTATGATGGATAGAGTTAGGAATTGAATATTTGATATTTAAGCATACATTACGTGGGGATTTTAAGAATTAGCATTTCTCAAAGATCAAATTATATGCGGTTTATTATATGAAGTTGAATTATACAAATTATCTAAATTTAATAGTTTCAAGACCCATGTTGACTATTATGTGACAAGACAAGAAAGGATGTTGTTCCTATCAAATCTAGATTTCCTGTGTAAGTATATCCCCAAGAAGGTTGATTGACAATAGGTTGTACCCCTGAGGTTTTCCCCATACTAGAAGGGGGAGTAACCACTTTGGTTTTCGTGGAAGGAACTACAACTACTCATTTTCCTAGAGTAGGGGTCTGTCTTATACTAGATGTGACTCAACAAACTACTGATGCAACTTGAGCTGGGAGTTTCCCCCAGTGGTAGACGATACATGAGAGCCAGAAGAAAATATAGGATTTGGAACTGTGGTAACAGCGTTGGAGGGTTGGCTTGGATTAGGAACTATTGGTCCTAGAGCCGGTGATGTCAAACTAGGAGTTACTTGAGACATCGAGAGTGGACAGTATCTGGGAGGGGTTTATTTCTAAATACAGGGTAAAAGAGATGACATGGGATCCCGATGAGGAAGCGGTGAAGCAGTGATGTTTGCAATGTGCTCTTGAAAATTACGTAAATGATCCATAGTCAGCTAGAGCCTTCTATACATTTCCTCATTCGACAGAGGGTTAATAAAGGGTGGTCTAGTAATCCCAAATCCAGAAATTTCTTGACCCATAAAAGTTCTCCAAAAAGGAGCATCAGGGCCATATTTTGTCCCCTCGGTATCATCAGAAAGGTGATCAACAACCCAATTTGATGAACGAACATGACCTTCCATTGGAAAATGAAAGGCAGTATTAGCCATAGGAGGTTGTTCGACCAAGGGATTATCATATGTAGTGAATTCTTCCCCTAGTTCCATAGTTAGATTCTCTTCCATGTGAGAATCAACTGTGGCACCTTGGTCTATGGCTTCCATTGGGCTTTCTCCTGCAACAGGAGGAAGGTTAGGTGACAAGAATTGAACACTTCTACATCATCTCAAAGGAAACTCAACTAGATTGTTGGTCACTAAAAGCCTAACCTAGGGTTTGAGAACTAGAAAAACACACAAGACCTCTCCTACAGAAGCTAAAGGTCACAAGAAAACTTAGGTGACAAGAGGGGATGATAAAATTCAGTTCCTCACTAGGATTTTCAAGTCTTTGCAACTCGCGATATACCGTAGGGTCCAACAGTAAAGCACGACAAGGAGAATTGGGATCATACCCTTACCTGAATACTTGATTACCTAGACGGTACGTGCATAGTAGCTCCTCGAGTGCTGTTCTCGGTGTATTGCGTTGACAAGATGACCAAAAGGTTTTTCTTAGATGGTTTAGGAAATCTTAGAAGGGTCTCCCGATATACGAAGGTACGTGGGAGCTCAAATCTATGTTAGAGTTGTCTAATGCACACTTGTTCAAAAGGGGCATTCCAATATACAATCGAGTACGTGAAGTACCCTTCTATATACCTCAAGGGTACGTTAAAGGTCGTTCGATATACCGGTGGTACGTGGAAGAACCACACAGTTCCCAGGATGCAGTGCAGGCAATAGAATGACAACTCCTATGTTTTAAGACGTTGGAACATGTCTCAATCCTATCACTCAAGTTACTAAATCTTTTTTACCCTATAGCTATCATTAATTTTATCTTGAACGATTAGGTGAATGCATGAAGTGTGGACAGAAAAGTAAAACCATGCAGTATGATATGCACATTTTTCACTTTACCGTTCAAAGTATGCCCTACTTACAGGAAGGAGAGAGTGTTTTAATTCTATTTCAAAACAAAAAATTCCCAAACAATCACATTGAACTTATCTTTTTGAAAATTCAAACAAGCAACAAAAGTTCTAAACTAATCTTGAAAGCAAGAATGAAGTGAGATCTCTTTTCCTAAAAAGAAAGACACTAGCACTAAATGGCACACCAAGCACTTTTTAACATTCTTCAAAACAGATGAAAAGATCTAACTTATAACTATGATATATTTTTTTGACGACATAAGAGTGTATAAAAAGAAAAACAAGAACAGGGATGTCTTAAATATTGTGAATCTAATCATGGCTTCGATGATTTGTCTTTAAATACACCTATGATAAAATATCAAAAAAATTTCTTTGAATCAAAAGGAAAAAACAGTCTTTCATAAACTCCCGAAGAACAAAAAGAAAAAACCAAAAAACAAAGCTTCATTTTCATTTTGATTATATAGTAAAAAGAGATCTAACTATACTGACTTCCAAGAACTCCTTTTAAAAATAAAAACCAAGCATACAAGCAGCTAAACAGATGGATGTAACTTATCTCTTTGAACCAAAGAAAAATAATCCTTTACCACTTTCAGACTTTGAATATAACAGTCTAGATTTCAAAAGTGAAGCCTAAGAAACACACAAGACAAAAACAAAACCTAACTAAGCTTTGAAATCAAAGGGGTGTCAAAACCCTACTTGGCACCACTTGCAGAAGGTTGGTGACAGAGCATTACCTCATGGGCACCATCTTTCGTCCACTATGACAGAGCTGTGGTACCGCTTAATGTCTACTAAGTAAGCACGGTGGCACCTCCTAGTGTCCTCTTTGAATGCACAGTGACTCTTGTAGATGTCAAAACAAAAAACTGGTGAAAAATAGAAATTTAAGTGCTGAAATAGTGGCATAAAATCATGAAAATAACAGGAAAATTAAGTACATAAAGCATATGATTTTCAAATCTAAACATATCTGGTTATACCAAACCAAAATATCATTAGAAAGCTAGTAGATATGATCACTAAAATGTTTGAGTTTTTTTATTATAGACAAGAGTTTGAAAACCAAGGGAAGATCAAATGTGTAGAATGTTGTCCCCAGTATGGTTGCTAGATTTGTTTCTAGAAAATCGCACCTCTTGCTGACAAGATTTGTTTCTCTAGGTATGAATGGTTCAGATCTAGAACAAATGAATGATGACAAGGATGGAAGACTTCCCCTAGAGCTTGTAGATATCTGGAATGAGTCATTTGGCTATTCTGTAGTGTGATGTAGTTGTCTCATATGGTGATGAATCTCCACGGATGTATATACGAAAACACCTCAAACAAACAAGCAAGATCAAAGGTACCAGAACATAGTCTACAGTTCTATATTAGTGACTAAGGAATCTGATAATAAAATGAATGATTGCAACATAATACATTTTATGGGAAAGGAACCATATTTGCATTAAAAATGAAGAAGAGAGATTACAACCATCACATTAGTGTGATGATCCTTCACATGCCATGCCTTGTACTCAAAAGCTCCAACTTGTTCCTTCTATGCTCACCCTCGATTTGGTGAGAACCTTAGTGCCACAACATAACTTTTCTCATCTAAACCATGGGGGTTGAGCCAGGTTTTATAGGCCTTGGGAGGATAGGGATGGTTGAAAAAATGGTGGATGAGGTGGAAGGGAGATCCTACTAGGGGGGATCTCGAGTCCAGGTGGTCCACAAGAGTAGAGATGAGGGTGCCACAAAGCCTTCCTTCGAGAAGCTTCATGAATCTTCTTTTTTTATATTTTTAACTAGAGCATCGTTTTCCTCTATGTAGACAGAGCGTTACCAAGGTGGAACCTCTCTTTGATTAAGGGGCATAGGCAGTGGCACCACTTATTGTCAAGAGACAATAGGTGTTACTAAAGAGGGTAATTCTTTTTGCATTAAAGGAAAAGGCGGCAGTGGACTCAAATATGGAAAATAGGAGTCTGGGAAAATGTCCAACTTCATAGTTTGGAAATTGACGGAAACTTCTGATGTTTAAGGCCTCAACAGATGACCATGACAAGATTTATGTGTAAAAATTACCAATATCCCATTAGAGGAATAGGAGAAGCATCCTATAAATTGGATTATGGAAAAATCCTATGAAAATGAAAGATGTCCTATATTTCCCAAGACTAAAGAAGAATATTCTTTCCATTCCATCCTTAGATAAGAAAGGCTTTAGAGTTTCCTTTTTAGATGGAAAATTCCTCATGTGGACCAAAGGTAAGACTATAGATGATGCAGTGGAGATTGGAGTTGAAGAAGGATGACTCTAAAAATTGAAGGGACATACAAATTCAACTTTAGCAACCAATACCATTAACCCATGTGAAATATGGGACAAAAGGCTTGTTCATGTTCACTACAAATCCCTTCCAATTGTAAACAAGGTGGTAACTTGTTTACCAGAAATTCAGATAGAGCATGAAGGAGTGTGCAAAGGATGTACACAAGGGAAGAATACTAAGAATTCATTTCCAAAAAGTGATATTAAGGAAAAAGGGATCTTAGATATTATTCACTCAGATATCTATGGGCCAATACAAACCACTTCACTAAGTGGTTACTCTTACTATGATTCTTTTATTGATGACTACTACCAAAAGACTTGGATATACTTCTTGAAAAAGAAGGATGGAGTGTTTGAAATATTCAAGGAGTTTAGTCCCTAATAGAAAACCTTTATGATAAGAAAATAAATGTTTCGAGGTCATATAATGGAAGAGATTTTACTTCAAATGAATTCAATGATTTTTGTAAAGAAGTCGAGATTAAGAGGGAGCTCACCATTCCCTACAATCCACAACAAAATGGTGTGGTAGAAAGAAATAATAGATATATAATGGAAGCTGTGAAATATATGATACATGATCAATATCTCCCAATGTACCTGTGGGAAGAAGCAGCAAGAACAATAGTATATGTAAAAAATAGAATTTCCCACACTACTCTTGGGAACAAAACCCCAAAAGAAATGTTCTCTAGAGGAAAACCAGAGGTAACTCATCTAAATATATTTGGTTGTCATGTGTACATTCACATTCCCAAGGAGAAAAGGTCGAAGTTATATCCTTCAGGAAAGAATGGATTGTTCGTAGGATGTAGTGAAAAATCAAAAGATTATCAGATATATATCCCATTATACTGCCAAATTGACCTTAGCAGAGATGTCACATTTGACGAAGATACAACCTTCAGAAAATCAAAGAATGGCAAGGAAGATGAAGAGGAGCATGAAGCTCCCAAAACCGTTGAAAGTCCTAAAGAAGTCAGAAACAAAGAAAAATTCTAGATACCTGAAGAGCATGATATGATAGAACCTGAACTACCTGAAGATTTACCAAATGAGTTGTTTTCCTAAAAGAGAAAACCATTATGGGATCGTGATGTAATTGAAGAAGCAAAAAGACATGGTGTTCCTGAAGGAACCATCCGAGAGAGGAAGAATCCAAAGTCGTACCCCAGTTATATGGATTTGATGTGTGATCTAGTTGATAAAGAACCAACTTGTTTTGAAGAAGCAATAAAGCAGAAAGAGTGGGCTAATGAAATTGTTAAGGAATACCATTCCAATATAAATAATGATGTGTGGGAAGCAGTACCAAGACTGAAGGACAAGTCAGTGGTATCCTTGAAGTGGATATTCAAAACTAAACACTCAGTAGATGGAAGTATAGAAAAATACAAGGCCAGATTTGTAGCCAAAGGATTCTCTCAGAAAGATGGAATCAATTATGAAGAGACCTTTGCACTAGTAGCTAGATACACCTCAATAATAACTTCCCTTGCCTTGGAATCCAACATGAAGTGGAAGCTACATCAAATGAATGTGAATACGGCATTTCTAAATGGCTTGATTGAAGAAGAAGTATATATCAAAAATCTGTAAGGGTTTGAGATTAATGATCAGAAGACTCATGTATGTAGAATAAAGAAGGCATTGTATGGGCTAAAGCAAGCACCCAGGGCATGGTATGGAAGGATAGATGGGTTTCTGATGAGCTTAGGATTTACTAAAAGTAAAGCATACTCCAACCTCTACTATAAGTTTGATGATGATGGGATTATGATTTTGTTACTATATGTAGATGATTTGTTCTTGACAGGAGAAGATAAGTCGATTATCTAATGTAAGAAGAAACTTGCTGCAAAATTCAAAATGAAAGACCTTGGAATTATGCATTACTTTCTAGGTCTTGAAGTATGGTAATATCCAGATGAGATTTTCCTAAAACAAGGAAAATATACTATATAAATCTTAAAGAGGTTTGTAATGTTATATTGTAAAGCTATGACTATTTCGATGACCATAAGTTTTAAGCTATTGAGTGACGATACTTTAGAAGCTGTTGATGCCACTCTATATAGATAGATTATTGGTTCACTGATGTACATAAGCAATGCAAGACCAGGTATATGTTTTGAATTAAACACCTTAAGTCAGTACACGGTGAATCGTAAACACATTCACCGTATTGGGGAAAAACATGTGATGAAGTATCTAAAGGGAACTTTAGATTATGGGTTGGATATGCATCCAATAGTGAGATCAAATTACATGGATATGAAGATTCAGATTGGGGCGGAAGTGCCAAAGATAGAAATAGCACATCAGCATGTTTTTTTAGTCTAGGATCAGGCATGATCGCTTGGTTCAATAGAAATAAGACCAGTGTTGCACTTAGTATCGTGGAGGAATAATACATTGCATCATGTTTAGCATGTAGCAAAGCAGCATGGATTCGAAAGATGTTAGTAGGACAATTCGATGTAGATATAGATGTCACTGATATCATTTGTGATAATAAGAGTTGTATTAAGATGATAGAGAATCCCATGTTTTGTGATAAGACAAAGAACATTGAGATCATATATCATTTCATCCAGGATATGGTTCAGAAGGGAGTTGTAAAGCTCAAATATGTTCCTACAGAAGAACACATATCAAATGTATTGAATAAGCTTTTGGCTCATGTAAAGTTTGAATACTTTTGAGACAAGATTGGTTTAGTCTGAAAGGACCTCTCTCAAAAGAGGGAGTGCTAGTAGCTGGATGATGAATGTAATGGTGAGTAGCTCCATCTAGAGGAGGGTATGTCTAGCTAGGCTTGTTTGGCCTGAAAGTGTTAGTAATCTAGACAAGGCCTGTCGATTCTAGGGGGATTAGTATGTATGTGTAGGCTTGTTTGGATCGAAAGGGTTAGTAAGCTAGACAAGGCTTGTTTGGTCCCAAGGGAGATCCATCTGTCTAACTAGGATTGCTCATCTCGAAAGAGTCAGTAAGTTAGAAAAAAATGCCCGGATGGATATACCAGAGAACTCACCGTGATGCTTCTCTGAGACATTGAAGGGAAAGACGTATCCTCAGTATTGTTATACTGTTGGTTGTTGATGATTGTTGATGATGGTTGTTGACATGTTTGATGATTTCCGCAGTATTGTTATACTGTTGATTGTTGATGATTGCTGAGATGTTTGATGACTATTGAGATGATTGTTGTAGTATTCTTATACTGATGATTGTTGAGATGTTGTTGTTCAATATTGTAGTGATGTTTGTTTCCTTCAGTGTTGATGATTGTTCAGTTGATTGATTGAGTTTGTATCAGTGATGTTACATTGATGATTGTTGATGTATGTTACTTCAATATTCCTATACTGATGATGGTTTCAGTGTTCCAGTATCTCTATGATAGTAATGCAGATGATGATCTAGCATTAGTTGTTGTTTGAGTTTTAGAACTAATAGGCTGATGATGTTGTTGACGTTATTAGTATCCAAATAGATGTTGCAAATAATGAAGTTATAGATGATGTCTCAGTATTCACATACTAATCCTATAGAAGATGATCCAATACTCATATAGTGACAAGACAGAAGATGATCCGACATTTATACTCTGACTAGATGGACAATGATTCAGTATTCACATACTCATGCTTTAAAGAAGAATATCCATGAAGATGACTGAGTATTCACATACTGATAGAAGATGATTCGGTAGAAGATAACAAAAGATGTCCAAGAACGTACAAAAGACAAATATTGCAGAAGATGTTCCAATTGAGATCGATGATGAAGATGTTAGATGATGTTCCAAAACTTCCTATGGCATATAGAGTCTCACCAAATAGTTGTACAGTTGTAATAGCAGTTGTTGCTATGGTTGAATGCCTTCCTAGTTAAGAGGGAGTGTAAGATTATTGTAACTTTGGAAGATATTCCAGATGTATGACATTCCTCCTTTGGGAGATGAGTTTGGTCTTGTTAGTGTCATTGAAAGAAGCAATGTAAACCTATGAATGTAAGTTGGGTCAATAATACCCAATTGTCAATATAAAAAATTTTATTTGTGGTGTCAAGTTGGACAAGCGGGCCCAGTCAGTTAGAGAAGTCAGCCCTGCTAGGTTAGAGGTCAACTCAACTAAAGAATATAAATAGGGAGGCGATCCCCCTTCATTTGTACTCAGTCAGTCAAGCTATCTTAGCAAGAGAGAGAAGGATTAGTGTTATAGAAATGAGAGAGAAGCAATTGTATTTGTTTTACACTACACTGGTTGAGTTCTATACTAAGGAAGTCTTGCGGGGTTTTCTTTCGTGTGGTTTCCCCGAAGAAAATCTGTGTGTTCTTGTGTTCTTATGCATGTTGTTCTTTCAATGTTTTACTATTGATTAATTGTTTTAAGATATCATCCAAGCAATTTAAGAAAATTCAACACTTTAATCATAGGTTATTAAAATCATCCAATAAATACATTCTAAAGACTTGTATTATTTCATTAGATTTAAATAATCTTATAGATAATAACATTGATAATTTATTTGGTTTACTTTTCCAAATATTAACTCCCATTTTAAACATCGAAAACATTATTAAAATAAACAGTAATCACCCATTAAATTGACAAGTATTTATCAATGAATTACACTATTCAAGATATCTTCTTTAGTCAAAGACAATACAAATTCATTATACCATTATAAGTAGATAAAGTTAATTCTACACTAATATATAAAATCCTTAACTTGTCTTTTCATGAAGTAATATACAAACTCGTAAGTCTATTATACTAATCTAATATCACGAGGGTAACTACCCACAACTATAGAAATCCTTTACCAATTAAAGAAATCCTAACTTAACTTTTCTCCATAATTTGATCTTCATTAACAAAGTCAATAATAAAGTAAACTTAACTACTTCCAACCAAACTTAACTTTTCTCCATAATTTAATCTTAATTAACAAAGTCAATAATAAAGTAAACTTAACTACTTACACTTATCCAACCAAACATTAGATATAGGACCACTATTATTCTTCTTCTATTAAATTTCCAAAATATAGTGGTTATACTTATTATGAGAGGATATCCTCGTAAGAGTTACATAAAGTGAATCACTATGTAACATACAATAGTTATTATCATCACTATTATATGAAGGGTACTCACTAAGAGTGTAATCATTTGTCTTTATGGTTAATAAGCTTATGTTCTACATATTTATAGTATCACCTATTTCAAACTGTGATCGACCCTTATAGGATATTAAAGTAAAACATACGAACTTTATGAATTCATATATGTAATGTTTGATGTATATATATTCGAAAAAAAAATACTATCTTAACAATAAAATCCATAACAATCTCAATTATTGTTAAAGAAAACTTAAATCTGAGTTATGAATATTAGAATATTTAAAAGCTTTAATCATTAGCAAGGTCATTTAATCATAATTAGAGACTATTCGGTATTGTAATGTAAACTAAGAATAACTAACGATTTCAGTTATGCAATCCAATCCAATCATTAGTCATAGCTATGTAATTAAAAGTAAGAGAATAAGGGAATATAGACAAGAACATTCGTGCATAAACCAGAGGCTATCCATACAATTATATTAAATCATTTAAACTCAACTTAATAAGAATATAATTCATATAGCTTGCCCAATAACAATAACATTGATGGAATCCTTTTTCTATTAGGTGGAATTTTGCGTCGACTACTAGCCCATCTACCAACAAAGATCCATTACTACGAGGAAATGAACCTGGATTTTATCCAGCCACTCCTAGTGCTAACGTTGATCATTCCATACACCAAGGCATATTCCAAAACTATCCATTACATTCCTAGAAGTTCTTTTCCAATACGAGATTTCCATTTTTGGAAACTTTGAACTTACTTGATCTCTATAGGTTGAAAAATGATCTTGTTTGTCATTGGACTCATTGGACATCGATAGCCACCAAGATCCCATTAGATATTTCTAAGTTTGATGGTAAAACTATAGAGGATCCACATAATTATCATGTCATGACATTTCGTTTGTGTTTCTCATTCAATTCGCTTTTTGATGACCACATTCATTTGAGGTTATTTCAATCCACTTTGATTGGCATAGCAACCAAATGGTACATCGGACTACCTAGTGCATCTTACCATGACTTTAGTTCTTTGGCCATGGCTTTCCTTGCACATTTGCAGTTACACATCCACTATGATACTAGGACCAAACTCTTAACCTCCTTACAACATAGTAATTCCACCCACATCTCTGATCATATCCATGAATCTAGGAGTCGGTGCTTGATTCACGGTGAAAGACTAGACCAATTTATAGCTGATTGGTTTGTGAAGTCCTTATTACTGCCTATGACCAAAGATGTTTCCATGTTGGCTGTAATGATTAAATAACAAGTCATTCTAAAATTACAATAGATAGATTCGATCTATTCTCAATCTAACACATTGTATGATATCATACCTCATGCTCCTTGTCTCTCTATGGATCCTCAATGACCTTCTCCCGATCCCCATGATGATGGAGTGATCGGGGCTGTATCCAACCCTTTAGTGGTCCACCTAGTCAATCAAATAAACAAGATGTCAATAACTTCCCCTCTGCTTATTTCTCATCTTGTGTCCTCCATGCCACCAGTCCCTACCCAAACCTCCCAAGTCAATGTAGTGCAACTAGCCCAATATGGAAACAAAAAAAAACAAGGGGGTTAAAAGAAAAACAATCGTCAAAATAAAAGCAACAGTGGGCAAGAGACAAAACTTCAACCCACCAATTATCATGTGAAATTGGAAGGGGGTGAAAAGAAAAATCATTACCCATGATCTGTTTGCAAGGGTGACCACCCTACTCACCTATTCCCTCTCATGGAGGATGTTCACAAGTATTTGGTGCAACATGGAAATCCTTCCCCATCTACTATCCTTCACCACCCTTTCCCTGAAAATTAGTAGAAATTTCTAACTACACCTCCCACACCCTTGAAAGGGGTCACACATGATCAACAACATTTTTGGGGTTCTTCATCTAATGCATCGTGTTCTTATAAGACATCAGTTTACAATCACCGTCTAAGAACTATGACGGTTTAGGAAAATGTCCAGCCATTAATGATACCATCACTTCACAACTCAATTATTCTCTTTATGATTGAGAAGCCTACTCATGATCCATTCCCTTTCCTTCCTAAGGGATTAGTTAAGAATTCTATTATTCTTTCGAGAGCTTCCCAACACTACATAATTATTGAAGACTTGGCACAATCGCCTTGTGTCATGTCATCTCTAGAAGTGCTCCAAATTTTTCTAGGGAAGAAGAAGGAATTGTTGAACATCAGTGGTGGCATCGACTTGTCTGACACGAGTTTCATTGCTTTCAACTTAGACCAGGCTACAATAAGGCTTCCCCCTCAAGTGGAAATCCAAATCCAAGTAAATTCATGAGGGATTTCCATCTGTCACACTATCCTGGATGAGGGATCCTCTACTTGTGTCATGTCTGCATCTTGTTGGAAAGATTTGGATTCCCCCACCTTGGACCTTTCCCCTACCATGTTTCAAGCCTTTGATGGGCATTCATTCCAACCAAAAGGGATCATCTTGGGTTTTCCAGTTGAGCTAGAAGGGAATACTGTGAATGCAGATGTGGAGGTTGTTGATTCACCATTAGATTGCAATATATTAATAGTATGGAGTTGGTCCTATGCCATGCACACATTGGTTTCTATTGTGTTTCAAGTGATTCATTTTCCCCATGAAGGGAAAGTAGTCATTATTGATTAGTTATACTTTTGCACCAATGATCCAAGGTTTATCACTGGTTAAAATATACCCCTTGTAGGTGATTCCAACTCAACCATGACAAGTGTGGGGCCTGGGATGTTTAAATATTCCATGTTGTTAGGAACATTCAATCTACCCCCACCATTTTTCTATGTATCCTCTTCCTCAATCTCTATAGTCTCATTTATACCTATCAGATAATCATCCATGGAGCACACAAATGATTATATTCCTCCTTCCTCATCCACCCATGATGAGCTTCCAAATTTTGATCCTATACCATCTAATGGAGACCTTGTTTCAATTATGACACATGATGTACTTGTGATAGGGAGCTTGGGAAACATCTCCAAGACAAAAAATATGTGTAGGTGTAGGTAGAAGAAATCCAGATGAAGGAGAGAACCATTAGAATCTAGTAATCTTGTTGAGGGGAAAACATTAGCCTCCACTAATACTAGTGGGGGAAAGACACTAAACTATGTTGATCCTGGTGGGAGGAATCTATTAGCCTTTGGTCATGCTACTGGGGGAAAGACACTAGATTATGTGAGTCATGTCGAGGGCATCTCACAAACCTTTGGACATCATGTTGGGAAAAAAAATTGGCCACTACCAATCATGTTGGAAGTGACATTATTTATGGGAAGCCTAGGAAAGTGGGGCATGGGTTTTCTCACAAATATTGTTACACATAGGCCACACTACCACATGGGTATTTGTACATTATGTACTATATATTTGTGTGGTGTGCATTCTCCTTCTGTGTGCATGTGGCATGTCCCAATCAGTCCCAAAATACATAAATGTAAAAAATTCAAAAAGATTATACAATATTAAAAACCCAAAACATTAAGAACATCTAAAAAATCTCTAAAAACACCTCATAGGTGAATTTGTTTTTACTTTTATCTTTTTTGGATTCTTGATGTGTGTTTTTGACCTTGTTTTAGACAAATTTTTAGGTTTTGGCGATTGAGACATGGGTTTCTGGCAACATCCACCTTCCTTTAGGTATGGATTCTACTTGGAATATAGGGTTAGGGTCCTTGCACTCGTCTAATGCATTCCATGACCTTTTCCCATATTATTTACATGCCTTAGGTTCCCACCCATCAAGTTGTGATATTATCCCTCCTTTGCATTGCATTTCGTAACTTATGTGGTATAGCCTCCCTCCCATGGGTGTCCTAGAGTAGCACCTTCTCTCCATTTGGTACCCATGTCGTTGTTTTTTGTAGGTTCATGAAGCTTCCTTAGTCTCTTTCATGACTTGATTGAGCCTCATGGTCTTTCTCTTTTTCTACTATTGGCCTTACCCAGTGGAGGTTCCCATGAGTATACTTTTATCCTTTTTCGGGCTCGTTAAAACTTAATGAAAAAGGCACTCCATGGAGCATTTTTCTCTCTTGTCTTTGAGATCCCTAAACCATAAAGATGGACCTGATATGAATTATTCGGGATCATTAAAACTTTATGGATAAGATAATTATCATATAGTTGCCTTTAAGCTCTTTTTTGACTCCCTCCTTGATAAAAGGTTGTTAAGAAATATTGATTCCTTTCATATCGTTAAAGGATTTGAAAGGACGTCCATTCTCATATAGATTTATCCCTTTTTCAGGAAGAGTGGACTAAATATGAAAAAGGCACACTCTACTTCCGTTTTGGATAGAAGAGTTCTCTCTTGGATTGTTTTATGCTTTTTTGACCTTGAGGGACTAACTTTACGAAAAAAGACTCACCTTTTGAGCATTCTTCTCCTTGTTCTCCAAGCTCATTAAAAAATGAAGATGGACCCTAGTTTACATCTCCAGACTCGTTAAAACTCCATGAATAATATTCCATCAAGCACACTTCTATCCCTTCGTCAAGCTCATTAAAACATGAAGAATATCCTTGTAAAAAGAGAACAGAGGGGGGGGGGGGCATCATCTATATATTTTCTAGGAAATGGAAGCAATTGGTTGCATCACCCTTGAACATGGAACCTGCTTGAGTTTATCTCTCATAGTTGGGTATTAGCTTTCCTAAGATACTTTTGAGTAGTATTTCTCCTCTATCTAGTTACTCTTCCAGTCATTATGGAGAGGGTTTTAGTCCTATATTGTTACTCTATACCAGTTCTCTTGTGTCAAAGATGCCAAGTCATGTTTCATGTCATTCCATATGTTCAAGGTAGGTTGAACCTATGTCAGCCATCTATAGTTCAATTGACCTTATTACCCATCTGTGTCATCTATCCCTGAGTTAGTTGTCTTTGGTGACTTAATCCATTCAAGCCATCTCTTGGAGTTTGTTTTGTGTTGTATGATGGGGGATACATTATGAACCTCCTTCGATGAATTCCTTCCTATCAATGCCAACTCCTCATCTAAGAAGTGATTATAGAAACCAGTGGTATCTTGGAGTTTTAAATCCCTAGTGGTGGGTTTCCTTACATTCAACAATGGGTTTATATCGTTGACTCTTGTTTGAGCGATTCTACAAGTGTTTTCCATCATCTCATCCATTCACACCTGTTAGATTGTACTAGGTACCTTGGGGGACATTATCATCATTGGTGGTTATCCTCATATATGTTAATGGTTGAAATTAGTGACCGTTAATCGAATGGGTTCACCCATGCTCGACATCAACACCTTTATTCACATGTTGTGTTAATCGTACCATCAATAGTTGAGACGAATACCTTGGGTTAGGGATTGTTATTCACTCCTTATGGGTACCCTTCCCAAGTTGTGATGAATTATATCACTTGAGTAGTTGGGGGCTACCAGATCACTACTGATATTTTTCTTCTTGCTTTATGTTGTCATGGACCCACATTGTATTTGTCGATGGCTATGATCTCATTGGTTCACATAGATCCACACCATATTGGTAAGTGGCTATGTTTTAATTGGTTCACATAGATCCACACTGTATTGGTCAGTGTCTATGTTGTTTGTCCTAGCATGGATCTATGTTGTGCTCTTTTGTATCCATGATCTCATAATTGGTCCCATGGATCTGCAACTTATTATTTAGCATCCATGCTTTATGCTTGTTCTGAGCATGGGTATGCCTAACTCAGGTATGATGTGTAATACCTCGGTTTTTACCCCGTTTGCATTAAAAGGTACATGATGTATATATTGTAATTAATCGTGGTGTGGAGCTAAAGGAAAAAGCCCCACCATCGATTTGGTTTTGTTATGTTTTGGCGATTGGAATCGCTGCCGAT
The DNA here is from genome assembly GCA_001517045.1 of Pseudotsuga menziesii. Classification (NCBI taxonomy): domain Eukaryota; kingdom Viridiplantae; phylum Streptophyta; class Pinopsida; order Pinales; family Pinaceae; genus Pseudotsuga; species Pseudotsuga menziesii. Next base: position 24,572 of record LPNX010779832.1, read on the forward strand.
GGTATATCATGATATTCAGCTCATTATAGATTTGGCATCATGTAAATATACAAAATTAATCAAAAACCTACAACCAGCTATGGCAGTGCAACATATCAACCTTGAGCCTATGGGGAAAAGCCATGTGTCAACCACCTATTTAAAACTATTGTTGTTAGTCGGGGGTAGTTATTGCTGGGTAGTTGTGGGTGTGGCAGGAATTTCAGTCCTTACCCACGTGCCCACTCCACCAGCAGACTCTTCATCTTCACGTCGCATGGGCAGAGAAGCAACATTCCCACTCTCCACTCTCCCACGACTCCATTCTTCGATGGATGATTCCATTCTCCATGGTCTGGCTCATCCTCTCTTCATGCACAGGGTAGAGACTAGTTCTCCTCACGCACAGGTTGGAAATCTACATTGTTTTCCTTATGCACAGGTCAGGGGGGAATTGTGTTCTCACGTGGCAAGATGGAAGAGCAGCCTGAGAGGAATTATTTATGATGTGTGTATGTTTTCTCCCTACCGATTTTGTGGTATGCGTATGTGTTTCTCCAGTATAGGCTAATAACCAGATCTTCTCCTCCATTTCGAGTTGTGTTTCCTTCTCCCATTGTTTCAGTGTTGGGATCGGGGCTGTTGTTTTCCCCACAATTTTGTTGATGTGGTTTCACCTGTGCTTTGGGCTACTGTGGGGTATGAGTGAGTTGTTTTTTCCACAATAGGGCCAAGAACAACTCAGGGATCGATTTTTCCCTATCAAGCTGTGAATACCTTGTTTTGTTGCGTGTATGCAGTGGTTGGTCTTCAGACTGTGTTGGAGTGGGGATGAGGGCTTAGTTTTCTTGATATCTAAACATTTCATTTAAATTGCATAAATGATGTGACTATACCTTGCAATTTTAGTATGATAATGATTCAAGTGAAGTAAATGAGTTTTGATAATATTAATGTGCTAACAGCTAGAAGTATTTGAATTCTATAATTCTGAAAATGCTTCTGTGATTGTTGCAGCAATGAAAAAGTTATATGCATCAAGACATACAAAGTGTTTGGCTAATTGAAGTTAGAATTTCAGGTAGATTGGTTGGGGCATGGCAATGTAGGTAAGACAATGACAAAGGCCGAAATCTACCATGTGAAAGAGCCAAACCTCATGAGAAGAGTCTCATGGCTGTGAAAATAGTTTGTATGCAGAATGGGTTGTCAATTTGAACTTGTAAATTTCAGATTTAAGAAATTGCTGACAACTACTAATCACTATTGGCTTACATAGAATTGTGTCAGGAGGACGTGTTGTAAGTGGATTTTCATGTTATGCTAGTAAGCATAAAGTTATAATGGGCATTGTGGTGCCGCTAACAAGAGACCAAAAAATGAGGATCACCTCATTCTTAAGCAAATCAATTTCTGTAGTAGACAGAGTTGCAAATTCATATTGAATTTAATTACTAATGCAATTGTTTGGTTCTGGAACAATCAAATTTGGATTGTATTATTAGATAATGATTGACTGTTTGGCTACTTGATGAATGTGCCAAGGGTACACATTGCAAGAAGCCTCATGTGTGATGGCCTTCTTGAACCAAACTTCATGGGGAGGTTTCCCCCTATCTTGGAAATGGGTTTTGGGTGAAACTCCATTGGAAATTTTGGAAATGTCCCATCTGCACTACATGTTTGGTAAGCAACATGAGTGAGATGGTATAGATTATTTTGGTAATACATGTGTGGGATATGGAATGTAAAAATGATTTGGGATGCAAAATTGAGGGACTGTCAACTCAGAGAAGGGAGCCCCCATTCCTCCTTAACGAAGGAATACTGCATCGGCAAAATGGCTAAGTGTTTTGTGACCCTAGCTAAGAATATGCATGTCAAATTATTAGATTCAATATGCAGAGCATGTTTTGATTTTATTTCCATTATGACATATTGCTTGAGTATGAATAGGGCCTACATGGCTCACAACGAAAAGGGGTGCACACTTTTTCGATGTCGAGTCATGAAAGGGTTTTCAATATTGACTACACCCTAGGGAGTGGACACACTCCTGGTGTTTCAACACTTGATAGTGAATGATATGAAATATGATTACAGTTTTAGAGCAATAACGCTGATGAGTTTTCTTATATTGCTTTTGTTGGCAGGCTAAACAGATGCAGTCTGGTGTTGCACACTAAAGGGAAATGGTTGTGGTAAAGTTTCCTTCCTAGTCAACATGAAGGTGTACTGGAAGGATATGTTGGGATGTTATATTCTTGGGGATCCATAATAGATCCTAGACCTGGAAATGGTCATGGTAAAGTTTCCTTCCTAGTCGGCATGAAGGTGTACTGGAAGGAGATGTTGGGTTGTTATATGCCTAGGGATCCATAGTAGATCCTGGACCTGGAAATGGTTGTAGTTCCAAGCCCAGTTGACATGAAGGTGTACTGACTGGACATTAATTATTTGATGTTGTGGAGCAGCCTGCGTGCTGACCTAACATCCAAGTCCATAGGCAATCCCAAGGCTTGTAGAGCAAAGCAGGACCCTGTGAACCAGAGAAGAAATGCACAATACAGATAAGTATTGGATTATCTTGCAGCTTCTTGCTTATGAATATACATGTGTATATGATTCAGTTATGATATTTTAAGCTCTTGTTTAGAGATAAAAACCGATGAGAATAAACTAAACATGTGAATCTATTCAATGTTTGAATATAGGTATCGCTGGGAGCAAGGACTATGAGGGCATCCTAGGGGTGCATGTGGACATGTGATTGTCCTGAAGAGCTCAAAATGAGTAATAATGAAAAAGGTGCTAGTGGGACTGTGAATTCCCTAGCAGCCCAGAGTTGTAGACGAACCATGTGGAGAGACTCCATCGTTGAGATGTCTGGAATAGAGCAGAGACACTAACTGTCATACCCAAGAAGGGTTGGTCCAGCATTCATGGTGAAGTGAAACAGGATAAGAGCATGAAAGCCACAGTGGTGGTGTGGGTTCCAGAATGGAACAAGACAAAGAGGGGAAAAAACTCTTGCTGCTCTCTCTTTCCTTTTTTGATTATATATATATACACACTTATGCATTTATGAAAACAGAAGATTGTTGAATGCATGTATGGCTGAAAATAGAGTGTGTTTATTTGCTTAAAATAAATTATGAATGCTGAAATAGTTAATTCTATGCCTAAGAATGGACATGAATGAGCTCATGTGCCTATTAGGAAGGCATGAAAAGTATGAAAGTCTTATGAATAAGACTTGGACCACCCATGTCAATCGAGAAATTGATTGATTGGTTTTAATGCTTATATTATGCTTGGCCTAACAGAATTACAATGATGCATTTCATAGGTGAGAAAAGTTAAATACAGTCATGCACATTGATCATGGCAGTAGACCAAAATCTATTGGACTTGGATGGAAGTCTCCTTCAAACAATTGCCAAGACCCAAGAAAATATTGGAGAGATACTCTAGCTATAGAAAAGGCAGAATGAGATGAACCACCATATTTTGCAAGACTCTAATTGTTTGCAAAAGGAGGTAAAAATCCTTCTAGGGGCATCAAAAGGTTAGCATCCACAAAGTTCCTAGACTTGGGGATGAGCTGAAAGCTGAGAACCAGCAAGAGAAGCTCATGGAAGCCAAGGGGGCTTGGTCCTGGAAGTTAAAAGTAAATAATTAAACGTGGGACAGGTCTGCAAAATTTTAAAATTTTGGATGTGTAAATTGTATATGTATTCCTATGTATTGGAACACCGAGGAAGGTGTTACTCCAAGCGGGAGGGGATTGTAATACCCCGGTTTTGACCCCATTTGCATTAAAAGGTACATGATGTATATATTTTAATTAATCATGGTGTGGAGCTAAAGGAAAAATCCCCACAATCGATTTGGTTGTGTTATGTTTTGGTGATTGGAATCATTGCCGATGGTATATCGTGCTATCCGGCACATTATAGTTTTGGCATCATGTAAATATGCAAAATTAATAAAAAAACCTACAACCAACTATGGTAGTTCAACGATAATGAAAAGAGAATGATTTTCCTAAGGATAAGGAGGGGGAATTAGTAAACCTTAAGCCTATGGGGAAAAGCCATGTGTCAACCACCCATTTAAAACTATTGTTGTTAGTTGGGGGCAGTTATTCTTGGGTAGTGGTGGGTGTGGCAGGACTGTCAGTCCTTTCCCATGTGCCCATTCCACCAGCACACTCTTCATCTTAATGTCGCATGGGAAGAGAAGCAACATTCCCACTCTCCAGTCTCCCATGACTCCATTCTTCAATGGATGATTCCATTCTCCATGGTCTGGCTCATCTTCTCTTCATGCACAGGGTGGGGACTAGTTCTCCTCATGCACAAGTTGGAAATATGCATTATTTTCCTCACACACGGGTCGAGGGGGAAGGATTGTGTTCTCATGCAGTGAATTGGAAGAGAGGCCTAAGAGGCACGATTTTTGCTATGTGTATGTTTTCCCCCTATCGATTTTGTGGTCTGCGTATGTGTTTCCCCTATCCAGGATGAGAACCGGATCTTCTCCTCCATTTCGAGTTGTGTTTCTTTCTCCCATTGTTTCAGTGTTGGTATCGGGGCTATTGTTTCCCCCACGATTTTGTTGTTGTGGTTTCACCTGCACTTTGGGCTGTTGTGGGGTATGAGTGAGTCATTTTTTCCACGATAGGGTCAATAACGACTCAGGGATCGATTTTTCCCTATCAAGCTGTGAATACCTTGTTTTGCTGCGTGTATGCAGTGGTTGGTCTTTGGACTGTGCTGGAGTGGGGATGAGGGCTTAGTTTGCTTGATAAACTTGGTGTGTTCAAGAACCACATAGATAGAGCTATAGGGATGGCTTTCTTCTCCACAACCCTTGAATAACACTGGAAGGGAGGTCAAGGCCTAAGGGACTGTGTAGTAGAGAAGGGATTGATTTCCTGGTGTTGGGTGTGTGTGGGTGTCTTAGAAGTCAGGCTAGTTCTAGTGTAGGTGTCCTTAGCTCTTCAATGAGCTCACCAGCTTAGCATTCAGCTTTTCCCAGCTCCTTGTTGGCCTGATAAACCCAACTATGTTGGCTTGGCTGATTTGTTGATGGCTTGATAAACCCAACTGTGTTGGCTTGGATGTTTTGTGTATCCTTGGCTATATTTAAGCCTTCTTGTTCCTTATTCCTTGGGGGATCATGCCCAGCTCGGGGGTGGCAACATTGCTGAGAGATTAAGGAGCACGCTGGCCTATGGTTGGGTGGAACATTGCAGCGATGTAGATGGTTGTGGAACGATTTCTTTACAAGATAAGTATTTGTGATTATCCTCATCTCTACAATTATTTGATGTCTAATGAATTATGACTAACATGTTGAATGCTGGAATGTATGTTTTCTTCCGTTGTGTATGTGAATGATTATGCATCTTATCATGTTTTATGTTCAAGCATTTCGGATTATGTATGTTCATGTTCATGGGGCAGTTTTCCCGGATGTTTAGTGGTATGGTAGCGTCCTCTTCGTCAGTCAGAGGGTCGGGGATGTTACATGATGTCTATATATATATATATATATATATATATAGAGAGAGAGAGAGAGATGAATTCTTGGTTGTGGATCCTAATATTCATGATCCAGAGATCATGTTTCATTCATGTTTGGATCCTAGTACCATGACGGGGGGTGCGGAGAGATCCCCCCCACTAAAGTTGGGAAAAAATGCCTTATTAAATGTTGTAATTTAGAGTCACGACTTGGTCAACAATGGGTGATTTATGGGCCCCTAAATTTGGGAAGCTTATGGTATTTTCCCATGGTATTCCATTTATAAAAGGAAGGCATTGTAATATGGTTGTGTATTGTATTGTAGTATTGTAAAATGATCTCTGTGATTGTGTGAGAGAGACTATGATAGAGTCAAGAGGAAGTGCAGTGGGTGTGATGCAAGTTGTATCCCTTCATTTTGCTAGATGATATAATAATAAAGGACTTGAAATTTCTTTGTGGACGTAGCCCATCTTGGTTGAACCACATCATATATGTGTCTCTCTTGTAATGTGTTTTTGTTTAATATTTTCATCTTGCTTTTTGTTTAGTGTTATTGCTCCATGATCCTATTTTCTAACAGTTGGTATCAGAGCCAAAGGTCTATTTGGATGGTGTACTCATAGGAAATAAGGGTTTCCGGTTAGAGTGGTAGCAATGGCAGAAGAAGAAAAGTTTAGGGTTAAGAAATTTAATGGTCAAAACTACCAGTTATAGAAGATGCAAATGGAGAATATCTATAACAGAAGGATCTATTCCTACCATTGGGCGGAAAAAAAATGACTGGTGACTATGAAGGATGAAGAATAGGACACTACTACATTTCGATCCAAAATTCGACGGTTACTTCTGACGGCACGTGGATTTTTTCTTTTAAACCTACCAAAAATCACAAGGATATTTTTTTTTTTTGTAAATGTGGCCACACACGTCGGTTAAGCGACGGATATTGTCATAACCGTCGCTTAACCGACGGCACGTTGGTCAAAAAAGGTCATTCAAAAAACCAAATAAAAAGCGAAAGTATTTTTTTTGTAAATGTGGCCACACACGTCGGTTAAGCGACGGTTATTGTCATGACCATCGCTTAACCGACGGTGCGTTGGTCAAACAGGTCATTCAAAAAACCAAAGGCGCGCGGGAACCATCCATTTTCTCACTGGCTTGGCTTTGGTTTCTCAGAAGCAAGATTCGAAGAGAGTGGAGCAGAGTAGCTCCCAACAATCAGAATGAACTCACCTCAAGTTGCATTCTATTACTCTTCTAACTTAGCGCTCTATAAAGTTTATTCCAATAGCAACTTGGTTCATACTCTGCAAAATAAAATTTCACGGATCCCATGGATAGATTTCAGGGTTTTTGAAGTTTCTTGTATTGTATGGCTTCAATTGTTCCAATGGATTTGAGATTTTTATGGTTCTTGTTATATAATGGTAGAAGTGTCTCAGGCTAAATGTTAAGTTAAGACTAGTTTATCAACATATTTAGTAATTAGAGCAAGTTAAATGTAGACAAGTTCATTTTTTTCAGGGCTTCCGGGACAAGGCCTGATTTTTTTTTATTTCGAGATTCAGAAGATAAATGGGGCAAAATTATATGGTCATTGATGTACAAATCAGTAACCTCCTGGTGATTAGGTGTTGGAACGCTTCCGAAGACGACTGTATTTAACACAATGCACAATGCTTGCCATTCAGAGACCCCGAAACCCCCTTGCACATCGTGGGATCATCAAAACAGGAATGTTTTGCATAAATGCCATCAAAATGCATGCAGGCACTTCTCTGGCTATATACATAGTTAGTACAATCGCACTTAGCCTCTGGCTGTATTAACGGTTAAGTTCCATATGCCACTTATTCTCGCTTTGTAGGAAAGAAAGGAATTAATGCACCTGTTATATCGCTTCCTCAGCTCGTTAATATGACCCTTGTTACAACTGTATAGAATCCTGTCCTTCTGGGCACGTTTAGCATGAGTTTTATATCCCCTTCTGGGCACATTCTAGGCAGAGCCTCAATTAAATCACTGGTCGTAGCAAAAATATAAGTTCATTTTGAGAGTTTTTCCACTGAGATAGAACAGTCTTTTGACTCTCCCAATTTGAAAACAGAGGCTCTATGAATAGGGGTTAAAAAGGGGGGGCAACAGATGCAGGACAGGTTTCAAACTCTCACACAGTGGTATCCCCTGACACACAGCTAATATATTTGTATTCAAACCCCAGCCCTGTCTGTGCATACCAAAGCTAAATACATGGACTGTGTCCAAGAACTTGCTAAATACTAAGTGAATAGAGATCAAGAAGGCATTAAAGACTTGGCACATGAAATTGAGCTTCAGGGTTGAGACTCTAGAGAGTCAGTAATTGTGTTCTAATTTAGAACAGGGGCGATCCCTCTTTTTCAACCCCTTGGATCCTAAATCATCTTATGGCTGTAGAACCCATTTCCAAACAGCCATTACAATGGCATGGGCAGTCAAGGTACATTTGCAGGATAGTCAAAAGATGAGAATCAGTCCCCAAAATTCAGAGATAAACTTGATACTTTGCTCAGCCAATTTAAGTAATTTATCCGTTCGTACCAACCACCCACCTTCCTCCCCCAAATAGACTTATGATTGTCCTCACCTCCAACCCCTGCTGGAAGATCTACTCCAACCAATTCATCATCAATCACTAGCTATCAACCGATTGATCATGAATCTAAGACAACAAATGAATTCTTTTGATAGCATCAACACTCATAGCTGCCTTTTCATTTATGAATTTTCAAACATCCGAGTCTGCTGTTCAAAATGCATCTCCATACGCCCCATAGCTGATGATGGCATCTTGGTATGGCTGTCATGCTTAGGCTGATCACACTTACAATAATACTTAACATAATCCTTCAACAACAATGCTTATAAAACTGCTATTGAGATCGATGTAGATGACATTTATTTCTGACTACAAAGCCCAACAGGCCAAGCTTTCAAGTTGAAGTGAAGTACAGTACACAGCAGTATTTGGAATTGAAGGTTTAACTACCGATTTTGACCAATTCAACCCCCCTGATCTGTCAATTCCCTATTTTATCCACTACACCCTTGTGTGTCCATTGGATTGTGTTACAACTTACAACTTTCTGCAGTGATCTAGTTATTAGTTTCTATGATTTGGAGTAGTAAGCTGTTCTGCAAGTAGTTGCTGCAGTGCAAGGTTATTGCCCACCATGGCCATTATAAGAGTGTGTGTGCTCTGTTTCAACCTTGATTTTCATTGAAAGTTAAAATTTATGAAATTAGAAAATATGTGAAGCACACTTATTTCTGTTTAATATCCTATCTTTTCCATGGGTGATGATTTGCTGTTAATTTCTTTGCAGTTTTATGATGTATTCTCTGGAACAGCTCTTGAATGTTGACACCAGCATTTTGTGGGCACTGACATGGGCTAGAAAGCCACTGAAAAAGAAGTGGCTGAAGCATATCATTGCTCCGGCCATGGATTATTTGTCAATACTTTTGTCAATCCGAGGAGAAATATTTATTTGAATGGAGTATTCCAAAAGATTCCAAAATATTGAATTATTAAGTTGATACTAATTTTCAATTCGAATACTATTAAATGACATATTTTTTGTGTACCCATTTAGATTGGGTCCAGTTTGTCTTAGTCTG
>LPNX010779849.1:1694-38757 GCA_001517045.1 Pseudotsuga menziesii
TGGCAGGGTGGCACACCATTTTGTTAATCAAGGCTTGGACGGAAAGCTGGAAGAGGAAGGAGCCTACAATGTCTACAGCAAACTCTTGGATCTACTACGGTCGCTAGTCCCAGGTATTTCAATTCCAGATAATTAGATATTAAATTTATTCATGGTATTATTGTATAATTTACCAAGAAATTCATGAAGTTTATCAAACCTGTACAGCTCCTATTTCTATGTTAATATGCTTACAGTTCCATTCTATGTTAATATGTTTACAGTTCCAAATTGTACATTCACCTGTTTATAAAATTAATAGTACAGACATAGATATCAACCTGTAATATGTTTTAAAAATGTCTTGATAGAGAATATTACAGATAGATGGACCGAGTGCTCTACCCGTTAGGCAGAGCACTACAATATCTGGAAATGATGCCCCTACATCTCCCACCACAACTTCAGAAGAAATAAGCCCATCATCCACAATAACACTCAAAAGAAAAGGTAATAGTTATCAACCTTCTCAACAAATATTTAACCCCTTGAAAAAATGTTATCTTGAATCATGGTTGATCTTATGAAAAGTTAAAATAAAGTGGACCTAAGAGTTTAGATTGAAGTCATAAATCATATTGACTATTAACTATTTTATAAATAACTTTTATATTTGATTTTTTTTGTAAGGCTGCAGATTATCTATATATTAGATATGAAAAAAAACTACAAAATTACAGTTATCCTTTCATCAAGCATTAAGGTGGTCTGAGAAGGTGAAACCACCATTCCATCCACTCAAACATACTATCTGGATTGTCAAGTTCAAAAAATAAGCCCCTCCCAACAGAGAGAAAATAGGACAAGTAGCAGTAAGAAGCCATAAAGTTATGACCAATTATCCACAACCTATAAGGCATACTAAAAAGCAAGCTATCTAAAACATAAAACCAGAAAAACTAAAAAGCACAAGAAGTATCTAAAGCACCCAAGCATTCCTCAATGATCGAGAAACCATGAGAAGAGTCCTTGCATTCCTCAATTATCGAGAAACCATTAAATTCTGAGTGCAGGGATCCTTCTTTAGGACTCTTAACAGGGTGAGGCTCCCTCTTCTGCGGTGAGACCAAATCCATATCCAGTCGCCTAATATTCTTTACGGACGATGTACCGGGTTTAGAAGGAACTTGAGCATTCAACTGGTACCTAGAGTTAAGGTCGGGAAGCTTCCTTCCTTCCCCCTTCCTTGCCCCTCACGGCCATGGGCCTCCATGGACATGCCTTAAGAGACACCCCCAAGCAAGTTTTTCTCAGAAAAAATTACACTGATACTTCCACAGCCTCAAAATGCTTGTCAAATAGAGAAAACCCCCATTCAAAATTGTCATCAAGTCAGTTGACACCATCCATCTGCTTCTCCATGCTCACTCTCATATCTAAAACTATTGCTTTGGAATTTCTCCATTTATATTAGATATCTTCCATCATCAGACCCATCAAAATTTTAACAACCCAATAATGATTTATTTTCCCAGCCGAGCGCACTGAGGCCAATTGTTGAGCCACAATAATACCTTTTAAATCACCAATCAAGCAGCGAATTGATGATGAAATGGAGTCTACATAGACATCGCTTCCATATTTGTTGGACTTCTTGTGTCTTGAAGCTCCTCGTCTGCTGCTCTCCTCCCGGTTTTACCACGTTGATGCATAGCCATGATTTATGTAGCGTTGTTCTTCGCCCTATTGCAAAAAATCGATGTCTGATATTAAGACCATAAAACCACGAACTAGAGCTTTGGATCTATCGAGATCCTTTACTAAACATAAATCCTAAAATCCACACACGAGCATTGTATCGACATCCCCTAGGAATGAATTAACTTTGTACTGAACACCATCTCTTATCCAACTCGAAAATCCAAATACATAAATATCATTAACCAACTCATTAAATTTTGGTCTTTCTACATTAACCCATATGTCATCTCTCCCTCCTACACGTCGAGAAACCATCTAGTTTCTTACAATGGAGCTCAGAGAATGAACGTTCCACTACACTTTTTTGTTTACCAACTTGTCTCCTTTGATCTTATCTTAATATTTTTTCCTTTTTCTGTTTCAACATTTTTCATATTAGTGAGGGGCAGAATATTAAAAAAAACAAGATAAGGGGCATGGCCATGTGCATAAGTATGTGTTACTAGGAATAGAATAGAGGAGCTTGTTTGAGATGCAAATGCAAACTAAGGTGCGGGGAGGGGGGAAAAGGATGACTATAGCTGAGATGTATGTGTTCAAAGGAAGAGTAAACGCAACAATTTGAGCTAACACAACAATTAGGTTGCTCAAATTGTTGTTTATGATGGGTGGAATTGGAGCGGTGATTCATTGGGCTTATACTTAAAATAAAGGGGGAGGAGGAACTATATTAGAGAAACCATTGTCAACAACATGTAGATAAGGTAAATGTTGCAGCCAGCCAGGGACATTGAATGATTGAATACCATTGTGGCTTTGCGCTTTGTGAACAGATGTTTAATTGTGCGTTGCATCTTAGCTCAATTAATTTCACTTCCGCGTGGGGAATTTTTCTGACCTAATGAAATTTAATTCTTTTAAATGTACAAAGATATTCATTAGATTCCATTAAGATCTCCAACTCATACACCATACACATTAAATCCAATTGAGATTTTGGATTTCTCTAAATTTCGATTTCCTATAACTGCTACAAAGAAACACACCACACCTACCTTTCCTTCCTACTCCAACACGTTTTTCATTCAAAGTTACAACATTTACTAATAATTTCTATTAATTTCTTTATTCTATTCAATCGTGTATAAACAACTTGTATATTTAGGTATGACCTACTTTTGTCAGTTAAATTCACTATGAGCAGGCCTGGAATTTGATGTTATGTAAAACAGTTTTTTGCAGTAAACACATTTAAGATATTTGAAAGTTTAATAGTTGTGAGGACAGATTTAATTAATCGACGTTAAAATCTCTAACCAACCTCTCATAATTTTAACAATTTTCATCATCAATATGTAAAGCAGTTTGATTAAGACTTCGACAGTTCCTTCTCTTATACGACTATCACATGAAGTAATGTGGTTTGAGGATTTGAGTCCGTAGGGGATTGAAGGCTATTTTTTCCATTATTAGACGGATTTCATTGGGCATATTAAACTAACCAATAACACTTTTATGGAATTGAAACTGCCTCATCCTATGTATGTATAGAATTGGAGTTAGTCGGAGCTACTTCTTGCAATTGAGTGTTTGTGAGTTTAATTCTTTATTGAAATACTTGATTGTACAATGAATATCTTGCATTTAAATGAAATGGTCGACAACAAAGTTGCATCTTGAGCTTGTTACACTAAGAGGAGAGAGGTGTTCTACATTCCAGTATGGGGGAGAGGGTGATATGTTGTCACGTACTTAAGGTAAGACTGCATTAAAAATTAAAAATTACATGTCAGCTCATAAATAAAAAATTAGGAAAAGTAATTTAAAAAATCTATGGGCCTTAAAAAAAAAACTTAAAACTTAAACCCTTCTAATCTATCAAGAAAGAGGGATCAAATTTCTTGAGTTTAAGGTTAAGAAGAAGTTACACCTCAAGTAATTAGATCCCTCTATGTACTTGAAAAACCCTTGGTTTAAGATGGATCTATGCTGATTACTAGCATTTATTATAAATTAGTAAACTGTGTCATGTTATCAACTTTAATAACATAACTATTTAACTTGTAATTAATTAATTTATAATACTAATACAGACACAATTACTTGTGATGGATAAGTGATCACAATTAATCAATCAACAACCTCATGTTTGCAAAAATAGCATTGCCCTCCGCACAATGATCTCATCTTAAAATTTTGAATTTTAAAAGAGAGAAATTAACACTTGAATTTGCATAAAACATAAATTAATATGAAAAACCTCTATGTAAACTTTCAAACTTACTACAAGATTCAGTAGGAAATCAGGGTTCACACAGAATTAACTATGTATTTAAAAAAAGAAAATGTCTTTGTCACACTTTTACTCATTGGCATGTCTTCTTTAGACCAGCTCCATTATATTTGAATACGTACATGGGCTTCCATTGATATAATTAAAAATTTATTTCCACAACCAAAGTTCCATTATTATACTGGAACTTTCGAGTGCAGGGATCCTTCTTCACGAAGCTTAACCGGGAGAGGATCCTTCATCTGCGGTGAGACTAAATCCATATCCAGTTGCTTAATCGTATTTATGGACGATGTATCGGGTTTAGAAATAACTTGAGAATTCGGCTGGTTCCTAGAGTTGAGGTCAAGAGGCTTGCTTCCTTTCCCCTCATGGTCAGGGGCCTCCATGGAAATGCCTTGAGAGACACCACCAAGCAAGTTTTCTTCAGAAAACCTTGCACCAACACTCCCACGGCCTCAAAACGCTTGTCAAACAGAGAATTCCCCGATTCAAAATTGTCACCAAGTCAGTTGAGACCATCCATTATATTTGTCTCAAAACTGACATCAAGTCAGTTGAGACCATCCACCTTGTAGCTTTGAGACCATTCACCATCTTGAAAAAATTATAGTCTCAAATTGTTTGGTCGAATATGGTTGTGGGACATCAGAGGCAAAAATAAGATGGCTAGAAGACAAGCTAACTTCTATCAAAATGGTGGTAGCCTATAACGATTTTGCTTCAAATATAGCAGCATTTGTTTCATAAAACGAGCCCTCTCCAAAGAAGGTCACTTCAAAGAAATGTATCGTAGAGGCCATGACTCGTTTTTCATGGAAGACCACTTAAGTAAGATATGTGTGCTCAATCCATGTAATAAGACAATATCTAGACAAGAGGTAGAATAACTACATATATAATGGGGTTGATCCATTATGAAACAAAATATTACATATGTATTCAACAAACAACCAATTAGCCAATAGAAAATGTTTATGGATAAGAATAAAACAAACAAGAATCATTTTCTTATTATGGACAAGAAAATCGACAAGAATATTCTAATGCCTAGTTTTGAACATACTAAACTAAAAAAGAGACTATGTTTTGTCAAGAACCCACACAATACATCGATAACCAACACTAATAACCCATAACTGGTGAATGATGTATACACACGTTCATTCAAATTATTATATAACGTGTCAGTGTCTTAACGACAATATCACACAAATTTGTAGACATGTCCAGAGTGGGTTATTTAACATCGGGTAACATAGTTCACTAGCCTCCACACCAATGAGGTTGATTTCAAAATTTGGTTGATCCATGGTCACAATATCTGGAAATGATTCCCCTACATCTCCCAGCACAACTTTGGAACCAATAAGCCCATCAGCCACAATAAAACTCAAAAGAAAACGTAATAGTTATCAACCTTCTCAACAATCATTTAACCCCTTGAAAAAATGTTATCTTGAATCATGGTTGATCTTATGAAAAGTTAAAATAAAGTGGACCTAAGACTTTAGCTTGATGTCATAAATCTTATTGACCATTAACTATTTTATAAATAATTTTCATATTTGAATTTTTTTTGTAAAGCTGCAGAGTATCTATATATTATATATGAAACAAAAGTACAAAATTACAGTCATTCTTCCATCAAGCATTAAGGTGGCTTGAGAAGGTGAAACCACCATTCTATCCACTCAAAGATACTAGCTATACTGTCAAGTTCAAAAAATAAGGCCCTCCCAACAGAGGTAAAATGGGCCAAGTAGCAATAAGAAGCCATACAGTTATGACCAACTATCCACGACCTATAAGGAATACTAACACTAGTACATAATGAGAGATAAGTGACACAAAAATGACCAAAATTCGCCTATAAATGACCACTTTGGATTTGGCAATCGTTGGTGGCTAATTTTCGGTCACTTATCACGCAACCAAAAATGTGGTCATATATAGTTTGGTCATTTATAGCTTGTCGGCTAGTCATTAATTTGGTCGCATGTTTGGTCATTAATCTAGTCATATGTCTGGTGATGAGACTGAAAATTAGCCACCTAAACTGTCATTTGGTCATTTGTTTATTCGCCTATCACCCATTTTTTGGTCACTTATCTCTCATTTATTTGTCACTAATCTAGTCATTTTATATGCAAATATTCATTGTTTTATGTATAAAAGGTGTGGAGGATTAGAACCACCAATATCCTACCCATAAGGTAGGTGCTCTTCCATTGAGCTAGTACCCTTGAAGTCTCTACAATACTAGCGGAAATACCAAGTGTATTCATGTACTTCAGACATCATTTGTAGGGATCAAAAATGAAATAAGAAACAGCATACTATTGATATTTATGATGCTGAAAAACTTGAAAAACATATAACATGATTCATAAGAGCTGAAAAATTGAGGATCTCATTCTCCCAATGATAAAGCCAACATAGGACTTGACATATTTATCAACCTTTCTCATAAGTCGAACAAAAACAGGAAGTGCAAAATGCATCACAAAATCCTCCTTTCTTAAATTCATTTGAAGTTCATTTAATATATGGCAAAGGACCTAACTACTCTAGAACATATCTAAATATTAAAGGATAGAACAATTCAGGGCATATCTACAGTAAAAGGACTTCATATTGTTGGATAACTTCCATGTGCACTATGTTGTCTAGTATACAAGCAAAATCTATTTAAAGAATCATAAATTGAAATAAATTGAAATAAAAAAGAAAACCAAATAGGAAGATGATTGAGTTGATTTGCACACCTTTGATTTGTTCATCCATCTCTCGATTTCCAATACCCTCTTAATGGCCATACTTTATTTTTCTAGTGCATGCATCTTGAATAATAACTAACGGTAGCCATAAAATTAGATCTTGATTGTTTTCCATTGATTCGATTGCTGGGAATGACTGATATGATTTTGTCAGTATCTGGTGGAAAGGCCATTAGAAGAAATTTGGGGTCTAAAATGGGCCTTATAAGAAAACGCGCCAACAACAAATTTTGTGAGTTGGAATTCAAGAACCAATAGAATTTCAATAAAATGAGTCANTAGCTCCACCCCATCATGAAAACACATAATGATTTATACAGTGCCAATTGTTGTAATTGCATAACAAGATTCAGAGCATTGTATGCATGCATAACGAGGCTGTGAGTATCAATAAAATATTTGGATTGATTGCAAAACAGAGCTTGTCCAACTTAGACAAATGCCAAATAATTATCTGAGCTAAATTTTGAAAAACAAAATATTAAAAATACAAATATATTCGTAATTCCATTTATGAAATGCTAAGAGTTCTTTGAATTACTCATTCTAGAAATGTTGAGGCAACAAATGAAAATGACTCAATCATTGTGTATTAGAGTGAATTAAATGATTTTTGTAATAAGCCATGGACAAAGGATTTTGAAAGTCGAAAACATGGTTCATGACATGAGAAAGAATAACCTTCAAGGGTCTCCATAGAAGAAAAGTAAAAACACAAATCTTATAACTTTCAAAAATAATTAGCAGCTACAAAATACCCTTCATAGAACCATCATAACAATACTTTCTCACAGATAAAAGTTTCACCCGCAATTGTTGTTCTCGTAATTTGCTCTGCAACTTCTAGTACTTCAACTTCGACCCTGTCAATCATGCCCCAGTGTCAGCTTGACTACCTGCAAACTACGTGATTGACATTTTATTCATGGGATGCAAAAGGGAAAGGAAAAAAAAACACTAAAGACAAGGAAAGCATAGTATTTGAAGATGAAGTAAATCGTAGGAAAATCCAGTATCTAATGAAACACTATTTAAATAATCCAAGGTTAAGTTATCCTCATCGTTCACCATGTATCTGATAGTTTGTTATTTATATTTCTTTCAACCATATGTATACTAGGATAACAATCCAGGGAAACATTTGTCCTGCACTAAGACCAAATTAAGGAGGAAATTTTCAAGTCTGTGCTTTTTCAAACCTTAAAACTCCCAAATTCCTATATATGGGATGTATACAATGCAAAATTAAAATTAATAAACACTATTTTCATGATAACTACATATAACTTCCACTGCACTTTTGCATTTTAGTGATTCAATTACATATATCCTTTGGTATTGACTAACACGTCAATAATATGCATTATGAAATTATGCATACCAAATATCAAATTATCAAGCCAACTCTACCACTCACACTCAGAATAGTAATAACTCAAATCAACTCCCAACTGTAATATGTCTCACCGCCTAATAATGTAGAGCCCAATATCTTCTCCTGATGGGACTCCTTGAGCGATGACCCCCACATAGTGACCTGGAAATTTAAGAAAAACAAAAAACTTCAATCAAATCATAGTTTCCTTATTAGTGACTGCCAAGAAAACAAAAGATCATTAACCTCCAACGAACAGTTTTGCATCCAAATGGACCATTGTTACTTTGGTACGTGGAGGTTCAAATCTATATAATTTGTAAGTTTGGGCTTGCCATTTAAACATCATAAATTGTTCTCTAAGATTGGATGCATAAGTGCTCAGCAAAATTAACCATTCTGAACCTAATTAAACCATGCCCATTCCACTAAGTGGAAAGGCATAAAATCTAGACTATAATTTGAAATTTTGTGTTGCAGCAACACCATGTGACATCTTCATAACCCTGTAACCTCTTTGGGACATTGACATCAATAAATTTATGGATACTTCCAAAGTATACTAGTAACATAACATAATTGACTTTTACATGTCCTCTGAGTTTCAAGGTTCTGGATTGTGAAAAACTTTTCATAACTGCTAGTCTCTATGCATGGATTCTTCATATCTTGAGTTTGTTTTTGTGTCCACCAATATTTGTGGCCCCCATATTTGAGTTTGCTTTTTGAATTAGTCTGCAGTGACCTCAAGTGCAATTTTTTTTCCAGGTTTTCCAAACAGTTCAGATCCTTGACAGATATGGCTTCATTGGCATGTTGATGGGAGCAGACAACTCTGTAACTATCTTGATAGTTGTGTATAAGAGTTTTTCCTGTAGTATCTGCAACATTAGCACTACCAGCGCTTCTTAGAGATACCACTATCAATGACAACACATTGAGAATCTATCACTTGAAAACTCATGACAAGATATGCTTCCCTGGACTGTTTAGAGAGCATCAATTGCATGATTTTATTATTTCTTGAGACAATTTGAAGCAATCTAGGCTGGGATATCTCTGAAGCAAATTTAGTGTTGTGATAGACACTTTTTTGGACTGTTATCGAGTGCTGGGAAAAATATCTATCTTCCATCAGCTATCGTAACCATCTGCAGACATCCTGGTAATCAAGGAGAGGTAGCTACAGTCACCAAAGGAAGCTACAAAGAATATGATACCTACAAGCTTGATAACATAATTATAAATATGATCTTTTGGTTGTATTTCATCACTATTATAATGGTTGGAAGGGGGTTGTCTCCTACATCAATTAAGTATTCTCAGAGGGGCTTCAACAATGACCATTCTCAAGTTTAAAAATCAGTTTTGGATAGTGAAACAAGCAATGACATCCATCAAGAATTTGTCGTCCTCTATTCATTGTTCTATTCATCATTTCCAGGAGATCATTTCATCAAAGAAAAGATGCAAACTTGACGATCGTTCCCAGGTCTGATATTTTATTGGTACATATGGTTTTAGTGCAATATTTCACTTTGTTTAGAGTGTTTGTAATCTGCAACGACTTCATTTGTTTTGGGTGTTTTCCCCTTTGCATTAATGCAAGAAATATACATTGACAGTGAATATTGTTGTTTTTTATGTTAAATGCATTCGAGTACCATTGGTGTCAAACTGTCTGACTAAGTCCCTAAACAAGAAACACACAAATCATTCAAATACCTCACGAAACATTCCAACAAAAAAATAGAGAGGTTGTGGCCTAACTGTTTGACGGAAGTAGTGAACCAAAAATCAACAAACTAAACAATTCCATCGTCTATTTTGGTGGGGAATACTACACTTAATGGAAGTAATCCAATCCAACATCATCTTGAGGTCAAGCATCTAGTAAGAAAACTATCTCAACTGTGCATATCCAACAGACCATCTCTAATGCTACAATCCATCTTGAACCATCCAAGGGCTAGTCATACACCATGTACCCAAAATCTCACAAAGCACCCAAAAACATGGTGCAAACACTTTCAAAGTAACCCAAAAGTCTAACATTGGTGAAGGAGAAAACCAGATTTGAAGCGATCTCAGAAACACAACACGCTGCTCCTAGAAAAACATGAAAAAATCAAATTTATCCTAAGTGGAGATCCAAGATGTCTTTACCAAGAGGAATTCAATGCTATAAATAGGCAAAGAAACTACCTCAAGGCATAAGAGAACAAAAAACTAACAATTAGGTAAAGCGAACCATACAGAAAACTTTAATTGTCTGTTTTGAGTGCATACCACAATTTCTAGGATCATACCATAATTTTTCCCCTAAAATAGGCCATTTGTGCCGCAAACCATGAGACATAGTCACAGTACAGCCAGTAAAGTCGAGGTTCACTTGGTGCCTTGAAACCAAGAAAGATTAAGGAAGAGTCAACTCATTTGACTATATAAATAGAAAAAAAATACAAATTGGTGTCGTTGTGGACCCATAATGAAGCATGCTAAATATCCATGGACCTAATTAGGGGCTTGCGCCCCAAACTAGACCCATAGAGTAAGGAAATACCCCAAACAAGTTCCCTGAAGGGCCAAAGTGAACCAAACCGAAAACCGATGGCCAAAAAACAAGAGAGGAAATGTACCCTGAAGGGCCAAAGTGAACCAAACTAAATACCGATGACCAAAAAAAGAGAGAAGAAAAGTAGCAAAGGATATTTCTTAATCACTAGAGATCCCTAAGAAATCACACATCTAAGCTAAGGTAAGGGGATCAAGGAAGGTGGTCTAGAAAAAACTAAAACTATATTATTGATAAGAAATATAAATAACACTTATTATTAAGTAATGAACAATGAATAGTACTTATTATATAGCTCTGGGATATTAACCTCACATATCAATGAGCATCCATATTCACCTTAAATTTGTTAATGGAGATATACACCTCTCATTGCTTCATAAATCCACTGTTAATGAGGAGGATTCTAGTTTTGTGTAAATTTTGTACATAGCCAAGGTATCCTAGCAAATCCTATGGGTATTGGGTTCTCCTTTCGTGAGGTTATTCTTACATACAAAACAAGCTAAAATGGTAAACAAATGGCATATTAAGAAAGGTTATTCTTACATACAAAACAAGCTAAAATGGTAAACAAATGGCATATTAAGAAAGGTTATTCTTACATACAAAACAAGCTAATATGGTAGACAAATGGCATATTAATCATCAATAAATATATCAAAACGGGTGGATAGGAAACCATATATGAAGTGTAGAATGAAAGCAACAATAACAACTTTTGGAGGATCAGTTAGAACGGGTGGATAGGCCATACATGAAATGTAGAATGAAAACAACTAAGGAAACAATAACAACAAAACATAACAACTTTGGGAGTATATCACAAGGGTAGTGGAGGAAATTGGGGACAAAGCGACAAAAGAATGAGGATTCTATTTTTGTATAGTTTTGGTAAATAGCCAAGGTGTCCCCTAGTAGTAGTGTTTTCACATTTATATCCCTCTAGAAAAATGTGCGCTACTTGAGCTTGTGTCTGTCTATCAATATAAACTTCCACCGAAATCACTGATGGGCTAAAACAATTAAGCGCCCTGGAAACTAATGATTCAAGATCATCTAGTTCAGTTGGACCATAACCCACAATTTCAAAGCTTGCATAGTTGAATTCAATTTGAGGGGTCACATGACTTGAGAAAAAAGAGTGGCCTTTCATCCCATTCATATAATACCCACATGGCTCAAAATTGTAGGCATCGATTTCAAAGCCTTGAATAACATCCTTCAGTCCATATTTTGATGTCATCTTGGATACAGACTCATAGTTTTTCTTGTGGAAAACGAAGGCTTTTTCAATATCTAATTGTGTCATGCAGATTTCTATGGTACATGAAGGTTGACAATTATAATGATCAGAGGAATATGCATTATAATTATTCCAACAATCGCAATTATTTGCCATTACCAAATAATGTAAAAGATAAACCATCTGACCCATGTGCACCAAGCATCGTACTTATGCTACCATTTACAATCAGGTTAAGTTTTAGGCCAGATTCAATTCTTAAATCATTCTTCTGACTGTTCTCTGGAAAATCATCCTTCAACTCTGTGATTGAAGCAATTGATCTTCCATCTTCAATATGTTGTTAACATCACCTTTTCCATGGGATTTAGACTCAGTTACCAATGGTTCCTCTGTTGAATTTGCATTAACTATTCTAACAATAGAATCACAATCTAATGGTAAGAATTTACAAACATTTGTCCCATTTACATATTTCACATCATATTTTCCTCCACCCATGTCCCTGCACTTTGAATCTTCCAGAGATGCTACAGTATTAAGATCTCCAGAATCTCCTCCCACTTGGTGTTCTGAGCACTCATGCATACTCATTTGAAAGGTTTCTAGAACCTGGTCAAGTCCAAGCCACTTACTAGTTTTACTGAAAAAGGCTTTACATTGTCCCCCACTTTTTGTTGCAACATGTTGAGAGACATTCTTAAAATATTTACCAAACATTCCAAGAGAAGCCACAAAAAGATGCCTCTCATGGTCAATCCACTGGGAGTCAAATTCCTCTGTGATTGTTGTTAGAGGTCATGGACTTTGAGAGGATTTTACCTTATTGGAATGTTTTGTAGTCATATTTCTTCCAGACACAAAGCCTACAACAAAACTATCTTTAAGATGTTTTTTAACTGAAATAATTCAAAACAATTGCATGCACTACAACGACAAACTAAAAATTCCAAATCTAAGGGAAAAACGAGACAAGGTTAAACATAAATTTTGATCTCTTGGAATTAACTGATTTCTTGGGATATGCATTTCAATTGAAATAACTTTCAGAATAAAATGCCCAAACGTTAAAATCAAACAGAAAAATATAGAATAGAGGAAAAGACATGCAAAGGTCACACAGAAATATTTAGCTTTTACAAGTACCTGAAGTTCCTGGAGGGTTATCAAAGTTGCTTGAAACAACAAAGACAATCTTATTGTTGTTTACATTCTTGTTTAATCTACTGTAGGAAATATCGATGTTGTGACTATTTAAAATTACACTGGCAGGATCAGGAGGATTATCAACAGAAATAGCACTTAATTCTCTCCGCCAATTGTTTGGAGTAGCAGCAGTATCTAAGTATGTAGATGGCAGTGAATAATCTCTACGGTTCTTAAGCCATTATCTGCATCGCACCATCTTAAATTCCTCAGATTTGTGGTTCCTGTAGTAAAACTCTATACAATCTGCAACAGTCTTGTTCTCTATAAAAGATGCAATTTTATGGAAGTTCTTGTTATACAAGAAGAAACTATCCAAAAATATAGATTCTTTTCCTCTGGTGTCCAGGGATTTATCATCTTCCTTTCCTGTTCAAAGGCCACAAGATCTTCAATTAGAGCATTATTACTTATAAATCTTTGGATACTTCTCTCCTTCTTATCCAAAATATGACATGGAATTTTAAGGTGTGGTCTTTGATATCCACTCAAGGGCTCTTCCAAAAGCTTTTGCATTGTGTGCACCTCATCTGATGTAGCATCCACCTTTGTTGTACCTTCTTGAAATAATAGAACAAGGAAAATTAAAATGACACCTTTTCCACTCTTGGTACATTCATTAGATAAGATAACATAAAATAACTCTATTAATGTCCACATATGACCAAAAGCATAGGTCAATGGGACTGCAAGTGTAATCCAATAGCGAGATATTGTAGGAGGGATAAAGCAACTCTTATAAGCTAAGCTAAGCATAAAATTAGAGGAAAGATACTGTATGCAAAATTAAACCAAAGCATAACCCTAGATACCACAAAATAAAAAGGGTATACATCATAAAAAATAGTTGCAAAATGAAGGTGTCCCCGGTGAACCATCGACCACAGAGGAGTAAAAGATAGAGTAACATGCCTAAAGGAAAATTAGATAATTGATGCTTAGAACAAGACAAGTTGCCCCATGATAAAATATAATCAACTTCAAATAATCACAAGGAAGTCATTCCTTTTTCAAATAAGATATTTTGGTCCATGAAAACCCATTGTAAATTGAACACTTAGATGCCAAAACACCATACTAGGAGTTTCCAATATAGTGACATTTCTGTCATCATTTCAATTGGTGGAAAAAATGTTTCACAACTCATCTACTCACTGTTTCTGGACCAATTCTGTGTGTTTGATGAAAATTTTCAGCAGTTTGAAGCTTTGAGATAGTGAAGAGCCAAAGAAATTAAATTTCTTTACATTATAACATATATATATCTTTTGAAGACTATTTTTCATCACTCTGAGCTTCACAAAGTATTCCAAGAAGTTAGCTTAAAAATTTATTGCACCATATTTCTATGCTGGGAAACAACCAAAACTTAAAACCTGGTATGGGATTTGGAACCTAGGTCACATGGTTCATAAGCCCGACGTCCTGTACTTAAGAAACCTTCTATTTAAATCCAATGTTGAAGCAGTTTAGACCAGATACTATTGTAGATGCTCTTTATATCAATACCAATCATGTTAACCCTTGTATGATCCATGTGTATCAATGGTCCCATGATATATTCCAGATAATACAATGGATAAATTTGTATGACCCTGCACCACGATCCAAGGGTTCTCAATCCTGCATATCTATTCGAGTTGGAGGGAAAATGGTTGCTAGTTTTAGGATTTCACGAGAGATTAGGTTCATTGCGAGGTTAACCACTCTATAAACTGGACATCGCGCTCCAATAATTGTGAATTTCAGATCCCTTAGATGTGATTTAGCTTGTGAATTCTATGATTAGTGCAGACCATTCGATCTCGGCTAACATACGGCTCAAGTGCTAGATACACTTTAATGCGGAGACAGAGTTATGTCAATACAATTTATCCTAACTTGATTATATCATTCCAAGATCATTTTTAATACATAATTTAAATAAACTAACACACTATCTGCAGATCATTCGAACACCCTGGAGATGTTTCTCAATCAACAGTATGTTTGATTTCAAACAAAAATTTAAAAGGTATCTCTGTGGTCAATCATTGGGAATAGCTCTAATTATTTCCTTTCAACTATATTCCACATGAAAAACTTTAAGCTACAATTATACCATTCGGTGGTTTACTGCAGCCCAGAGACTTATCGTAGGAAAAGACGCTACACTACTCTTGAAAAAATTGAATAGTTAAAGGAGTTACTGCCCATGGCTTCATGTAAGAAATTTGATGTAAATTATGTGTCCATTACAAAACAAGAGTATGATTTGCTGCAGAGGAAATCCCAAGAAAACAAAGAACGTGCAAGTAAAAGGATAAGAGAGGCCTTTGTCCAGGTAGAGGATGCTAATCTCAAGGAAAATGAATCCTTTCAGAAGTTACATGTGGTGAATTCAAACCTTGAGAAGAGTAGGAAAACTAGGAATGCATACAATTAATATTATTTGAAAAATGCAGAACTTACTTGAGAGTACCAAAGGAAATGACATGCTACATTGCACATGTTGCAAATCCGAGAAATTTGGTCACCGTGAACAATGCTCCTTTTGCACCTATTGCAGATCCGAGAAACTGGTTCTATACTTACACTGCAGTGAAAAAATCAATATCTATCCCTAAATATAATTCGATGATATTGATGATGATTTTGGTCACTGTGAACAGTGCGTCGTTTGCACTTGTTTCATATCCAGGAAATAGGTTCCATAGTTATACTACAGTACAAAAATCGATACCAAGCCGTACATATAAACAAGCCCTAAATCTAACTCATTTTCTTCTCTGAGCCAAACTTTGGTGGAAAAATAGGAGCTCCTCCACTGGAACAACAAAGCCTCTCCCACGTTCCTTAAAAGGCTTCAATCCTGTTAATCTTAGCATGGCTCGGAGCACCACATCCCAAGTTCGGTCCTTCCACATCAATTTCCGCTAGCCATAAGGAATGTCCTGTTGTGACAGAGCATAATGAGTGACCTTGTGTTGGACATGGTTGGGTTTGGATTTAACTCATGTTGCGAATGCGGTTATACTTTTTTTAACCACATCTGTTGGCGATGAACTTTTATTATTCATCCAAATAGAAAAATATGTGCAGTACTTAGACTTTCAATCATTATTTTTAACAAATTCTCTATATCTAATTTATGTTTCTTCTCCTCATCAAGTTTTAGGAACAAAATTGAAATTCCAAAAAATGTAAATGAATTTATTTTTTTATTATTTAATATTTTTTATATTTTATTAGTATATTTATACACACAAAATTTATAATATAGCTATTACATTTACATAAGTATGATTATATATATATTATGATATGATTTTTAAACTTTAAAAAAAATAACAACCATAAATTTATAGACTCAAACAAAACCTTAAAAACAAAAATAAAACATGGAAACATAGAAGATTTCACCTAAAACAAATGAGTAAAAGTTAGTAAAACTTAATGTGCATTTCGGGACCAAATAATGGACCCAATAAAGTGAGTCACCAATAATGGACTCAATAAGTGGATCATAAAAATGAAGTTTTTTTTTTAAATGGAGATATAAGGCTTTTTATCTTCACAGGGACACAAAGATGGTATTTCTAGCATTCTAGACATATACATGATGAGTTGGCATCCATAGACAAGATTGACAACTTAAATATGAGGCACAAAATAGACGGATTTCAACTCATGACATGCAAAATGAAATATGACCACTATAAATGCAATAAGTTGAACACGATTGTATAAAAGTCAAGACATGATAACGTTTTTAACGAGAAACGACTCATCTTCGAGACATGACACTAAGTAGAATATCGAAATAAGAGGGGGTCTACAATTTACTCAACTTTAACACTGCAGATGGACTAAGGTCTTTATGGATTCAGGGACTTCACTCTCTGAATCTATCTGAAGTGTTAAAATTGAGTAAATTGTACAAATTCATTATCAAAATTGTAATTTTCCATTGTTAGAGTGACACAACTATAAATGACCAATTGTTACATGGTCGTTTTTAGTTTAAATCTTATTCCGTGACCAAATTGGTCATTTTTTATTTAATTCTTATCATGTGACTAAATTGGTTATTTTTAGTTAGCTCACTTAAAAAATTTCAATTTTAGTCATTTATCCCTTGAAAAAACCATGGCAACATTTTTTTGTCACCTCATCACTTATCTCTCATTTTGTACTAATGTACAAAAGCAAGCTATATAAAACATAAAACCACAAAAACTTAAAACACAATAAATATCTGAAGCACCATAGCACCGTTTAGCTAAGATGTAAATCATGGAAGAGTTTATGCGTTCCTCAATTATTAGGCAACCCTTTAATTCCGAGTGCAGGGACCCTTCTTCAGAAAGCTTAAGCGAGAGAGGGTCCCTCTTCTTTAGAAGGAACTTGAGCATTCAGCTAATACCTAGAGTAGAGGTTAAGAGGCTTGAGTAGAGGTTAAGAGGCTTGCTTCCTTGGCCCTCATGGCCATGGGCCTCCATGGACACGCCTTGAGAGACACCTCCAAGCAAGTTTTCCTCATAAAACTTGGCATCGACACACCTACAACCTCAAAACGTCGCTTGTGAAACAGAGAACACCCCATTCAAACTGTAATGGAAGCCTGGGATTTAGATATTGTTGTACCAGTCAATAAGAGATATTTCATGTCATCAATCGTGAGTGTCTTCCCAAAGATTTATCACGCACAGGTGGTTCGAGCAGGTTACAATTTTGAATGCACACATTCGCAGGTTTCTCTTCCACGCGGGTTCACTGAATCAAAATCCGAGGAAAACACGTCACATAAGCAGACCAAGATTACAGATATGCACCAATAAACTGGGCTACAAGCCTTCAGATCTTCTCTTCACCATCTTCACACCCTTAATCCCACGCAGTTCCTTACAAAATTATGCAAAATTTGATAGGATAGGGTTTCTCTTACACAACGTGGGCGTTTTCTCCTTTAGACAACCTTCCCACTAGACAGTCAAGACAATTTCTAACCTGGAGGAAAGGTTCGCTTGCCCAAATACCCGTGCAGGTTGTTCAAATTTCAGCGATCAACAGCCAATCAAGACGGCAGTTCGAGCGCTAGACTTGTCGGATTTGCCACAGGTTTCCATTGTTCTCTTGCCTAGACCTCCCACACGGTTGGTGCCTTCAGAGAAATAGTCCGTGGCCTCTGAGCCACGGTTGAAACTGTAGGAAAATAAGAGGCTTGACTCTGGAAACTGTTCGTCTTTTTCCTTTGAATATTAAATAGTGTTAATGTAACCCAGTTATGCAATATTAATATAATATATGTATCCGGCTGTCTGTAGCCCTAAATAAAGTGAAACAAACAAAAAGAGACATTCACTATTGAATATACAACCATGTATGCATTGGAAACGATCGAAATATATGACTAAAAACAGATCCAAGGCCGGGAAGAATGGAATGGTACGATGTGGAGTATTCAGGCAGTGAATCAAGCGATGAAGTTGACGGCCCATTTGCATTCCGGAAGAAGCAGCCGCATTCGTTGGCTCTTGAAATAATGATAATTGGCATCCACTCTACTCAACTCTTTCTCCATGGATTGAAGGATGGTATTACTGAGGTATCAAAATTAAACTTCTGTGGTAGTATGACAATTGCCGAGGTACCGAACTTTCACTACAGACAGAGGAAAGAGATTGATTATCCACCTTATAAGATTATAAAAACTGTAGCGAAAAGAAAATCGACCAACTCCTCCGTGCTTCATAATTTGGTTTATGAGATCATGGAATCAATTTTCAATTACAGAGACATATATAACACACTGTCATTATCTGCTTATAAAAAAGAATATTGAAAATTGTACTACAACGGACAATGAACCAAATAATTAGTCCCCTGGACCATTATTGTATGTACTGGAAAACAACGAAAGAATGGAGGTCACAGAACAGAGTAAAGAAAAGAATAAGTCTCGGGAATTCATCGATCAGATGATGGAGTTGAGTTCAGAGCTCATTTACATTCCGAGGGTAGCCCATGGGGAACCTCTTGGTGTCACTACAGTAATCGTAGATCATAAAGTTATTTCGCACCCACTTCTGCTCTTCGTTGGAGTCCAGAACCTCCTCTGCGGCCAAGTTAGAAGAAGAAGAAGCAACAACATTGAAATTGCGGAAGGATGCAACAAAGGGGGTTTTAGTCTTGTCTGTTTTCACAAGTCCACCTCTGGTTGCCCAATCATCCGCCTTCCACAGGCTAGAGTATATCCTCATTGCTTGGCTCTTAGGATAGTGATAGTTGTTATCCCCTCCACTCAACTCTTTCTCCCAATTCTTAAACACTCGAACAGGAGTCCCGTCTACAGAAAATCTGAATAACAAACATGTATATATGTTAGTTTCAGAAATTGAGTGTAGTGTATTCTATTGAATGGATGAATGAACCAATGAGTAATTAGAATACATACATAATTTGGTTTTGATGTCCAGAGCACAGAGTAAGTATGAAAATCCAGGGTTGGGTAGAACCACAAGTAGAATCGCTGCTCACGATTGCCTATGTTACCAGAAACGGGAACGAAAGGAGAAACGGGAACGGTACGAGAAACCAAGTTTAGAGGTTTCACTTTCAAAGAAACGAGGAGAGAGACATAATGTAGTACTATTTGTTCCCACATGAGCTATGCAAGGTCTGTAAGTTCTCACATGAGCTATGCTATGCAAGGTCTGTAAGGTTGGATCTAATAGAAAAGACAAGCAAGAATAGCTAGAGAGGCTGTTCATAACAATAACTAATTTGACTAGTTATTAGCAAAGCAAAAGAAAATCCTGCGATTAGTGTACGTAATTGTGAGAAAAACATGTGAAGACCATTGATTCCAGTATTTTTATTACCCAACCTATTCTAACAAAGGTTGTACATATTCCATAAGGTTGAGTTGAATACATTGTAACCACTTGCATGATACTAGAAGCTCTCATTACACTAGTTCACATAGGGAATATAACACAGAGATTAGTATAGATTACATTACTAGTATTGGGCTGGGATCACCAACCTTGGAAGATCAGATTTATTTACTTGTCTTACCTCCAACAAGCATCACCTCCAAAGACACACAATTATTTAAGCTAACATACTAATTATTTGAAATTTGACCTAACAACCCCAAACAAATTCTGTACAAGAATCTGGAAGAGTCTCAAAAAATCTAAAAGGCACCCCACTCAATAATAATGCTTCACTCTATACAGGAAATTTAATGCCACAGTCAAAAAGCATTTTACATTGATATCAGATATTGCAAAAAGAAATAAGAAAAAGAAATTTCAAATGCCACAGTAAAAAAGCATTTAGTTTACATGTAATTCTACAGTGTTCACATGTAATACTCTGTCTTATGAGCAATTTTCAAAATTTTCTTCTAGCAAGGATAGTAGATGTTCTGGCTCACTTAATAGAATGGTGGATCAGCCTACTATCCAATTACATAGTCACTACTTTGGTCAACATGATGTATGGTGTTATCTAACATGTCTTCAGCATTGTCTCGCAACACCTCAAGTGGAAGATCATCACCTCCATCATCCTGTGAACCGCCATAATCCCACATCCTACTAGGCCCTATTTGGTACTCAAGTTGTTGTCGAGATAGCAGACGTAGATTTGAGTGTACAAACACCAAATCTTGTGCCTTTTGTGTGCCTAAGCGATTCCTCTTTGCCGAATGGATAAAAGCATATTCACTCAAGTTTCTTTCACATGCTGATGAACTAGTCACCTATGAAGTAAAATTAATATTATGTAATTAAAATTTAAGAAGGTACATTTGAAAACTTGAAAAAAAATCTAAAATAAAAATAAAAATGAAGTGTTTAAACATTCGAACATACTAAATGTATTGATTGTTAAACATACCTGTGTAAGTAAGCGAATAGCAAACTGACGAAGCAAGGGAGTTCCTGTACCATATTGTATCCAAAAGTCTATGGGTCAAAGTTTCTCTCTATTATATGCACAATCTTCATTTGCAAAGTGTCCCTCGGATATCAAGAACTTTCCCAACTCAAGCCGTAAAGCAGTGCGATCATCACGATCATAACATCTACTTATAAAGGTGTTCCAATTTTGCATCACCTCTACATCTGAAGACGGTTTCTTGTGAAACCATTTGGGGTTGAGTAGGAATGCAATTGAATGGAGAGGACTATGAAGCATTTTCCACCTTGTAAGACTAAGATCCCACACCTCATTCCGGGTGTCCCTGTTGATCCTAGAATTTTCATCTTCCATTATGTCACGAAGCTTCTCTCTCATTTGATCCATACTCTCAAACACGCCCCCTAAGCATGGACAATCACTATCAAACATGCGAAGGGTGGAAACAATAGGTGTGATGAGGGTAACAATATCCTCCACCCTCCTCCAAAAATCCTCAAAAGAAGAGCCAATAATAATATCCTCAACTCGTATCCCATCCCCAACATGAGAACCCTTCCACCTCTGCCAATCCATTGAAACAACCATCTCTCTCAAAGATTGATGCACTTTGATGAGACGTTGTAACATAATGAATGCAGATGCAAATCTAGTCTCGGCACATCGAAGAAGCTAGAGGTTGGCATGTTTTCTATAAATTGCTATGCATGATGCATGATTAATAATAAAAATTTGTAGCATCTTTGTTTTAGTTACAGTTTTTCCAACCCAAGCAATATTGTTGATATCTTTAAGCAGGAGGTTGATGCAATGGACAGAACATGGAGTCAAAAAAATGGTTGGATATACATCCTCAATTAAACCCTCAGCAAGCACATTGTTTGAGACACTATCTGTAACAATCTGAACCACATTTTCTCTTCCCACCTCATCTATTGCTTCTTTGAAGAGACCCATCAAATATGGACCATCTTTTGTTTTCCCGATAGTGTCATGACATTTTAAAAACATAACCCCTTTCGGACTAGAAGCCAAAATATTTATAAGAGGACGATGATTGACATCTGTCCAACCATCTGAAACAATGGAGATCCTGGAGTCCTTCCAACCATATTTAATGTCATGAAGTCTAGCTTCAATCTGAGCCCTCTCTTCAGACAACACGGATGTCCTCATCTTTTCATAGTTGAGAGGTTTGTAACCTTTAAGGGCAATGTTAACCAGATCTCTGACCATGTCCTCCAATAAAGAGACCTACAAACATTAAAAGCTATGCCATTTGCAAAAAAAATCGCCCAACAGATGCATCAAGATTTCCTCTCCCATTTACATCCCACAGGTTGTTAAGCTGGGAAGTAGAAGCATGAAGTTGAGAAGAAGTTTGTGGACCACCTAGCATTGCTCCACTGGCTGAATTGTTGGTTTGAATTGAACCTTCAAACTGTTTCAACTTTTCTAGTTCATTAAATTGTTTTTGTATCGAAGCTTTCTCTATACTAGGCACATTGTTGCATACACTTATTTGTTCTTTTTTCTCCATTCCAAGTAGATGCCAACGAACTCTTGCTACACTCCCTGACTTTTGCATCTTACAGTAAGGGAAAAACCAAACCTTTGAACCAGTTGTGCCACTTGTTCCCCCACTATATGATTGAGTGCATTTGACTGCTGCCCATAGCCTGGCTTCAAAAGCATTCTTTTCATCTTTGTATTCCTTGTTTTGAGAGGACTTTGGCACTGCTATGGGGGGTTTCTGATTAGAAATAGGTGCTCTGCTTTGTGCAGCTGATGAACTTTCTTCCATTGCAATAGGAAATACTAGGAGAAAGATGAAATAACACTTTGTCAAAACAAACAGGGACATATATTAGAAATGAATATGTAAGTCTGCAAACAAAAACAGAGAAAAAATTTAAAATGGGAGAAACATGTAAACTGGAATTGATAGTAATGATTTCATATAATGATTTTTCTGTTCATAATTTCAATTCGATTATGTTTTTATGGAAACACAGGTGAGATGCTTCACAACCTAGAATTTGGTCTGAAGTTAGATAAATGATAGTTTATTTCAACTACAATAATAAAAGATATCCAACTACAACTATTTACTTCGTATATTACAGTTGGAGCCCTTTTTGCATCGACTATATTCTTGAAGACTGAAATCCATCATAACATCGAAAATGATGCAAATATATTGCTTGGAGCACTTGTTTTCAGCCTCCTCGCCAACTTGTTCAACGGATTTATAGAATTGGCCATGACAGTTTTCAGGCTTCCGGTCTTCTTCAAGCAACGGGATTTACTCTTCTATCCTACATGGGCTTTCACTATTCCTACATTTCTACTAAAAATTCCAATGTCATTGTTGGAGGCTGGAGTTTGGGTGGCGACAACCAATCAATACATGGGAATATTAAGGAAGAACAAACTCAATATATATTGAGAAGATTGTGTTCATGTCTTACTTGAAGAGTATGCAGTTCAAACTTCACCCCTTCTGGCAATTTCTGTGTAGGCCCTCCTTGAATTGGAACTTGAACCGACATAGTAGGGTTTGGAAGCCCATAAAATGTCAACAGGCCCTACAAAATGTTAGGATCTATGCTCAACTTATACTGTAGTAAGAGAAACAAAGAAAACGATGATCTTTCCTTAATTTATAATAGAGAAAGAGTAACATAAAGAAAATGAGGACCCCAAGGCTTGAAGCTGTAAGATATATACCTCTACATCGACCTTATGATGTCTTTTCAATGTTTCAACAATAAGTCTTGCTGCTTCTTCAACATTGCTAGGGGGTGGTTTGGCTTCCTTCCATGCTGCTAAAATTTTCTTCTACCTAGGAAAATAAACCTCAAACAGGATAAGTCAAAACCCCATGAAGCAATATATAGTTTGTTAAACTCCCATCGACATAAGAAAATATAAGATATAATGATTTTTTTTAATGGTAGTTAGCCTTCCATTAACATAAATCTATATTGAAGTTATCTAATGACATTATTATTTATTTATTACTTAGCGCTCATGTGTGGCTTGGAAAAATTAGTATCTCACATATCCATACATTGATTTAGAGAGCGATTCATAGAAATTGTAACATATGCTCAATGCTTTCTCAAACTCAAAAAGAAATGAAACACAATTGTGACCATCCGAAATGGATTTCCATTTATACCCACATATGAGAGAGTTCATAAAACTCATATTACTAGGAAGAGCTTGCTGATGGAGTTAACCAAGTAAAGTTTTGAAAAATGTTCTCATTAGTAAACCCTTGGAAGAAGACATCTTAATTTGATCATGTGAGAGCCCGTTTATAACCACATATGAGAGAATTCAAAAAACTCAGATCACTAGTAAGAGCTTGCATGATGCTAGCTAATGGAGTAAACCACTTAAAGTTTGAAATTTTTATAACCACTTCAGTCTTGGATGGTGATATCTTAATTTGAGTATGTGAGATTAAGGATATGGAGCAGACCAATACAATTTGAGAATGTGAGAGCAGTGTTTTGGAACTGATTGATTATGTGAAGCTAGACAACTACTAGCAGAGACCCAATTTAAGCCTCAAAAAAATTAATGTTAACTTGTTTGAACTTAACACTTTGGTATACAACAAATTTGAAACATATTTCCTCATATGTACAAAACTTGCACTTAGTCTATAAGATAAAATTCGGAGTAATTAAAGGGCGGTCTGTCTGATCTGAGAGTTGGATCAGTTCCTTTGTTCAGAAACTAAAATATAAATGGGATTACCCAAAGGGAAATCTATCTAATCCAAAAGTTGGAACATCTCTTTTGATTAGAAAGTGCAATTTAAAAGAAAAAACTGCTATAGTATAAATACCCACTTTAACAATGAGAAGAGAGATTTAAACCTTCCTCTACCATGTAAGAGCAAAGACTACCAATTTCGGTCATTGGGTAATATCTTGATTTGAAATTACATCTTTCCTTTACAAAGATTTTTAATTATCATTATGTTAATGCTTATTATTCAGCTTTGGTTACATAACATAATTGATAAAGCAGCATAGCTTACAAATTGGAGATAAATAAAGGATAAAAGGAACTGATGGCTAAAAGGAACTGATGTAGCAATCGGAAGAAACTAGTAGTTAACATATATTTTTAGAGCATGAACATTCAGGCCTTGGATATTGTTGGTCATACTAATCGAAAATTAGGAAGGAATTCACTGGATGGAAGAACAAAACCAAGTTTGATTTTTCAAACATAACTGTCATTCATGATGGCACAAGAGCAGATTTTAAATTATTTTGGGATTCAACAAAAATCAGTAAAAACTGAAAACTTCAAGAATTCTTTTTGTAAACATAACCTGTCATTTGAGAAAAAAGAGGAGACATACAAGTTAGCCTGTGTTTTCTTTGATCACTGTACATGTTGGTTTAGTCCTTCAGGTACCTTGAGTAAAACAGTGGCTAAATATCAAAGGCTTGCATACTTTGAAAAGCAGAACTTAACACGAAAATAACCCAAAAGGGAAAAAGAGCCCTATGTTTATAATTACTCTGTTGTTGGCAATAAACTTGTGAATAAAAATGGCTCAATGAATTTGAAAATGTCATCTGCAAAATATGTTTCTTGGGCAATAAATTACGACTGAACATTACTCACCCAAATCTCAACATTATATGACTAAAATTCCATACCCGTTCTCTGCAACAACAAAAATTGAGATACTTTTAACATACCTAACCAGTGGCTTCAAACTGAAAGAGATCGCGGGACAACGCAGAGAACCCAACTGTGGCGTGAGGCACTCCTTATCAGTGGCTCCACTTCCTCTGCCTCATTGTTCTCAACTTCTCATAGCAAAGATTTCTCCCCCAGCACATGAACAAACACTCCTTATCAGTGACTCCATTTCCTCTGCCTCACTGTTCTCAACTTCTCATAGCAACCATTTCTCCCCTAGTGCATGAACAATTTAATCTGGACTAACGTCTGAAAATTCCTCTGCTTTACTGTTCTCACAGCAGAGATACAAAAGTTTGAATAAACTTAGGATCGACAATGGGTGGTAGAGAGCAGATGGTCGGCGGTAGAGTGCAGGCTTCCTTCCATAATACTCCATCGAGTTGGCTTCCATCTTGTCAACTAATTTGGCATTTAATTCATCAAACTTACCACCCACCAATTTCCAAGTCACCAGCTCACACAAGAAACGGTCAGCAACAGACCACATTTTCAGAAAAACGCAAAAGGTTTATGCTAAAACCGTTGTCGAAAACGAATTGTTTCATAAGAAACGGTTTCTCCATTCCAGAAACGGGAACGGCCAAAAGAAACCGCGGTTTTCATCTCGGTTTCGTTTCTACTTCATTTTTTAGAGAAACATATAGTCCCGTCACGTTTCTAGCAATAATCATTGCCAAGGCCTTGAGCGAAGGCATTAGTGTGCATAACATAGGGATCTCTAGAGAGGTTGCCCAGAAATTCAAAGTCTATTTCGTCATGTTTGGGACCTTGAGACGATAGTTGCAGGGGGCATAACAGCATTAACATGCCAGCATGGCATAGGATAGGTTATACTTGTGCCATTTAGAGAAGAATAGGGTAAGGCAAGGAGAAAATCATGATAGAGTTCCAGCATGAGATATAGAAGTTAAAGCATGCTTTAGAAGTGTCAGGAAAGATGGAAAAAGACAGTAAGAAAGAACTGCAACTAAGCAAATATAGAAATGGGATAAACTATATCGATCTCAAAGGGCTCTAAGGCTCCTTTAATTAATGGTATAGTTGATTGAGGCAAGGATCCAGATCGGTAGTAAATCGATTCTGCAAGTGTCAAGTTGCTTAGCTATATGACTGGCTCGATTGTTGCTCAGATATATAATCGGCTCGGCTACTATCAAGAACAACAATATAGCCTAATTAATATCCTTAGATACTTTCTCCTAACCTAATCTATTGTCAGTCCAAAACCCAATATCATTCCCAAGCTAAACTTTGAAATGGAAGAAAATTTGGATTAAAAAAAACACTTTATTGAACAACCATATGGATTATAAAGAAAATCAAGTATTGTTCATTAGTTAAATTTTGAAATGAAAAAAGACTTGGATTGCAAAAAAGCCAATAACTATTTTGAACAAAATCAATTGTGATTATAATTCATCATCTTTCACATTTATTGCGCCTAACGTGATGTAACGTTACTAACATTTCGGCAAAAAATAATAGTGAAAGTGAATATTATGGCGGAGATCTTGTCACGTGATGTAACGTTACTAACATGTCGGCAAAAAATAATAGTGAAAGTGATAGTGAAAGTGAATATTATGGGGGAGATCTTGTCACGTGATGTAACGTTACTAACATGTCGGTAAAAAATAATAGTGAAAGTGAATATTATGGGGGAGATCTTGTCACGTGATGTAATGTTACTAACATGTCGGCAAAAAATAATAGTAAAAGTGAATATTATGGGGGTGATCTTGTAACCTGATGTAACTAATGTAAAAAGTAGTAAATATTTTGTAGGCCTAATAATGTAAGGTCGTAACATTTCGTTTGAAACACACTCGCTATATTAATACACCCAAACAACAAAAATATTATAGAAAAAAAAAAAATTATTCTCAAGCAGCTATATGATCAAGTAATCTATTAGTAGCTCTACAAACCTCCTCAGATGCAAATCCAAATCCGCTCCCTCTCCTTTCCAGCTCCAGCTCCACTTGCAGCTCTCCTCCCAGTGCACCGCATGCTCCTCCCATTGTGCAGCCCTCTTCCTCCCCCCACGCGTCCTCCCCCTGCGCAGCTGCCTGCACCTCCCCTCCTCCTCCTTAAATAAAAATATGTATTCTGAATATCCTAGGAATAAATGGGTTGAATTTTGTGAACAATACAACCCTAACTCAATAATTGCAAGCAATGACTACTCTGAAACATTCGGCAACACAGCCACGACCACGACCAGACAATATGCACTCGTCAAAACCAGAATAATCCACCGGGGGAGATCCTCATCAAGTCGCCCAGCGTATTTCATAGTCTATTCCATGATAGAAAAAACTGTTCTCACGTTTTCTTTATATACCAATCTCTTGGTTACCTTTTTAATAATAATCTAACTAATTTCGATTCCAGGTCGCCGTAGCTTGCATCTTGCAGTAATATTTATTCACCAGTTTAATATTGCGTAGTAAAATGGTGGGTTTAATAGAACTGGTAGTTTAAAATATCAAAATATCAACTCGAGAAGCACATTGTAAGAAAGCTGAGTACGTAAGTCCTGTAGTTTGAAAGTGATTCTGAGAAACTGGAAATCGAATTAGTGAGGGCCATCTTATTACTGTAAGAAGAAATGAATGGGAACTTCTTGGTTTTTTGGGAATATTTTGAGTGAAAACAAAAAAATATAAATGCCTACTATTGCGGACTAAAACATTTTGGAAATAATAAATCTAAATCTTTAATATCGTTTAGCGAAGACTTTGGAAGTTTAAAATGTATTATTTATTTATTGGTTTGTGCATTGATGTTTAATTTTATTTTTATAAATTAATGATATTAGCTGGAAAATATTTGAAAATTTAAAATATTGAAAAAATTATTTCTACATGGACATTGCCAGCGATTGCAATTAAATTTATATTGTGTGTCCAAGTTAAACATACCTAATCAAACACTTTATTCCATTACTCGGGTTACTCAGCAGATTTATGCCAGTAAATAAAGAAGATGAGCATTCAAGCATTTTCTATTTTTTGAAAACCACTTTGGCATTTCAATTTAAAATTAGAACTTTAAAAGTTATTTTCTGAAAATTTTAAACTACACATAATATTTTGTTCAGAGTTTGTAGATAACATTTATTTTTTTGGAAGTTAAGTATTTTTATAAAGATCTAAACTTTGACTTAATGTGATGTTAGACGTGACAAATTTTCCAAGTGAAGTATTTTTCATAAAAGATCGGTTTTCTAGAATTTTAATAAAAGTCCCATGTTGTAATTGATTATAGGGAGGGATTCCTTAAAATTAGTTTTGTTTTTTATCTTTTAATTATTTTTTGTAAATATTTAAATGTTAGTTAAAGTGTTGTGTATATTTTTTTATTTAAATCATTTCAAATTCAGCTCAATGTGTACTCTATTCCAAATAACAATAAATATTAATATATAAAAATTTTATTTTTTTTATTGTGTTGAGAGGCCTCTTAAACAACCATGCAAGGCTTTTAAATAGCCCAAGGTTTTCTCATTTATTGTACGCAAGGAGCCATTCGAGGAGAGCTTTGCACCTCGAGAGATTTGATCCCTCTCGACGCTTGATAGAGCCTAGGATTTGGATCTACGCTGGTGTGTATTTATAAACAATCAATTAGAAAAAAATGTATATTTTAGTTTTTGTAAAATGCAACTCTATCTTTAGTAAATAAAGTAGACCAAATCTACTATTAGTTATTACTAGCATACCCCCAAAGAAGGGGAAATGAAACACTGAAAAGAACTTTTATATGTTTTAAAAATGAGAGAAAGTTCTCTGTGTAGATAATATAAGTTTATGTGATGAAAGAAAGTCTAGGAAAATAAGTAACATCAAACTTCTAAATCTCCAAATAGGTGAAAATAAGTTTCCTCCAAAAAGATTTTTTACATAAAGTTTTTAGATTTGAAAACATTCGGTGAATAAGTCAATGTATCTGCCTCGACCCTTTGAATTCCAATGGAATCTTACAAAGCAAAAAAGTCCAAAAATCCAAGGGGCATAGGTATAGGAGTTTTCCAAGTTTTTGTAGCTTTAGAGAACCTTGAAACTCCTAGACGTGGAGGAACTATACCTTTGAAACTGAGACCTGACCTGGACGTGGGGACATCAAAATTTCTGCACATCATAATTTGCACAAGCGACACCATTTTTCCTGTCGACCATTTGCGTGGGTCCTCTTATAATCTCATGTATTGAAGATCATTGAATGGCCAAATAAGGTTGACAGGTGAAGAACATATTTTGTTTCAAATTTTTAATATCCCCAGTCAATCTTCGTATTGAATATCGATAGTATATAGTGAGGATTTCCATTAGTATCTTTTTGCTTGATTTTCATGACGTAATGGATGCAGAAGCCAACCCCCTTTCGTGCACATACTATAGCTCAAGGGGCACAAGTTTTGATAGACGTAATAATTCCATTGAATTTCTTTTTACCTTTACTCTTCACAACATGTAAAGGCAAAGGCATGGTGCCATTTTCTCCTTGTGGATCCCAAAACCATCACGATGGAATGTGGAGGCCCTCATAGTCATAAGATTTGATATATGAAACTGAAATTAGAATCCAATGAACACAAATTCATTTTCTTATTGTTACATTCCTTTGCAAAATAAATAATATACATATGACCGCTCATTAGACTCCCATAAACCTTTCTTCAACCTTCAAATTCACATAAGTTTTTCTTTCTTTTTCAAGTTCTGCAACTTCGGTTAGCTCCATTAGTAGAGCTTATTGCCAGATAAAAAAAATTCAAAACCATGGCGGCAGCATGGCCTGTTGATTTTTTAAATCCCAACCAACCTTCAAATCACCCACGTGTTTTCCAGTGCAATGTCTTTTTGGCTCACGAAGTTTGGGTTTTCAGATGTACAAACCGAGTGTCTGGTGGACCTACATAGTTGTGTTTCAAATGATATGCATGACCACCAAATGACCCATGGAAAATGTGGAAGTAGACGGTTGGAACGATACAAATATGTATGCCAAACTATGAAAGTCGGCCAAGAGATGTTGTTGAGAGCTCTTCGCCCATTGACTTTGGCGTTGGACAGAAATCATCATTCCTAATGATTTATTGCAACAATATTATGTAAGTATTGATGATTGGATACATAATTACCATGAGGGGAAATAGAATGGTGATTGTTGATTATCATGAAAATGATTTATTTGACGGTATTCAAATGAGGAGGTTGCAACTTGTTGATACTGAAGCTTCTCTCTTGGAACACAATATAATGACAATGAAGTCCTTGAATCTCATATGGATTTGCTTGAACAAACATACCAATTCTTCTCTACCTTCATGGATTCTAATGAAGAATTTAAGGCTTCTACTGGTGTCGAGGAGCGCAACAGAAATATTATGGCAAGATGAATGACAAGTAAATAGAAATTAGTTAGTTAAAGTTTGTATGTTTAGTTCGTATTAAAATCACCATATGTAAATATCTAGCTTATGGTACATGTAAACATTTTGTAGGCATCTTGGATGCAATACACAAAGAAATTGCACGTCTCATGGTCTTCAAACCCAAAGCCAAATGGGACTAAAGGTCATGGGAATTTTCAGACGAGGATCTATAGAGCATGCATTACCTACACGCATCAATTTGTGAATCTGAGACTTTATCCGCGGGTCCTCTTGGACTCCAAGCACGCTCTCCACAACGACGTTCTTCCTGGCGAGACTATCATGTGCAGAGGCACTACAGTGACTTACCACCCATACGCCATGTGTCGTAGGGGCGCCATCTGGGGTACAAACTGCCTCAAATTCAAACCAGAAAGATGGTTGAATAAGGATGGGCAATTTATCCCGCGGAGTCCCTTCAAATTCACAGACTTCCAAGGCAGCGCACGGATCTGTCTGGGAAAATATATGGCATTTATTCAGATGAAATATGTTGCTGCAACTGTGGTTTCTGTGTTCATATTTCATCGCCTAGTTGAATATTCGGCTATGGAAAATCCAAAGCTCATTCACAGCTTGATTGTGGGCATGAAGGGTGGTTTTCTCGTTCTGCATGAAAAGAAGAAGGTTGATTGGTAGCCCTAGTATCCCCATCATAACTTCATTTGATTCAGTCTTTTTCACTTATAAAAATACATTTATAAAATAAAGGAGATCCAAATACCATCAATTATACTTTAAGCTTTTAACTCTCATTTATTATTATCCTTGAAAAAATTAAACTATAAATCCCTCGTCTTTTTCTTGAAACAAAAATTCAATTAGGTTCTGAAAAAATTAAAATATAAATCCCATGTCTTCTTCTTGAAACAAAATTTCAATTAGGTAGGAACCCACATATCTAATAAAATAATAAAAACAAACTATGTTTTCTCAAATAATTTTGATTTGGATTCAAGTTAATTACTTCAACGATGAATTCAAGTTAATGAAACTTCATTGTATGTTGATAATTTTTATCCTTCAAGATTTGCTTCAATTAAGGATTTTAGCCACCGATTAGAGGAAATTTCAACTCAAAATGGGCCTTCTAAAAAGAATTAATAAAATAATAGTTAAAATAATAAAATAATATTTATTGATTTTGGAGGAAGAAAAGAAAAAAACTACTTTTTTGTTTGTATTTTTGACATATCTCCCTGTGTTTTTACTCAAATTTCGATCAAGAGAGCTCGTTGGATGCAGAATTAAATTCTACATCCAATGAGTACCCATTCGGCATACTTTTGATGGACCCCGCTACCCAAAAAACAAGAAATACCTGAAAAAATGTGATCACGTTTTTTCAGGTATTTCTTGTTTTTTGGGTAGCGGAGTCCGTCAAAAGTATGGCGAGTGGGTACTCGTGGATGCGGAATTTAATTCTGCATCCAACGAGCTCTCCCGATCGAAATTTGAGTAAAAACACAAGGACATATGTCGAAAATACAAACAAAAGAAGTAGTTTTATTTATGATACCTATCCCCAAATTTATATTAAAAAAATGTTTAAGACCTATACGGTATTTCAAATTTAAAGCAATTTCATTGGCTAACACATGATGACATGGAATTTGAATCAAAGTTAAAAGGCCCATTTTGCGTTGAAATTTCCTCTAATTGAACAAATTTGAGAAATGGTCACAAAGGTTGGATATAAGTTAATTACTTTTAAGAAAATGAAATTGTAGTCGATGAATTTCAATCTTCAAATTTTGCTTCTATAGAGGCATTTAACAACAAAGTGGAGATATAGTCACAAAGGTTGAATATGAGCTAGGTGCATCCAAGCAAATAAAATACATGTTCTATGGGGTTGAAGAGGATGATTTGAATTTTGTAAGTATTACAAGTAGCAATTCAACTTCCTTATCTTTAATTTATAAACCAAAACTATGTTTAGTTGGGAACAATAGGCCTTTTGAAATTGAAGTTATCCAAATAATTATAAGTGCACAACTCTCCAATTAGAAATTAACTCCAATAAATGAATTTTATTTTCTAGTGTGTTAGATCCTTTACTTTCTCCCAAAACTTTTCACTCATATGGAAAGCCTTCATAAAGGAATTAATGATAATGTGAATATAGTTATATATTAATTAATGTTCTTGGAAATTTTTAACATTGTCATTTTATGCTAAACACCTCACTTTATTTTATAATAACAAGGTATACGGTAAAGGGTCATGACAGGATCCCACTTAAATATTTAAAACAAAGTTTTGATATGGAGCCCACAAGGAAAAGAACCCACGTTAAGGAAAAAGTGAAAATAACATAATAATCTTGCTTTGTCATGAAGCATTCATGCTGATTGGAGCGAAAAAGCGATGCCATGTAGCATGCCAGGTTGGAAAGAAAAATAAAGTAAAATGGATGAATTCAAACCTACGGGCCCTGGAAAACACATTCGAAAACCGACCAACAAAAGAAAGAAAGAAAATCCTAGTGCATTCTAGTTGTTAAATGCCAGGAATATTCCAAGAGTTTCGAACACACAACATGCATGTACCCGCTACTATCACTATTTCTTCTATTGTCGGACAAGTATAAGGGCACGTTTACGTGTCCTTTTCGACGTCCTTTCCAATGTTTAATCTTCCAGCTGTTGCTTTTCTTATATTTTGATAGCCAAATTATTCAAACAAACACAAAATAACTTCTGTCAAATCTATGTTATCGCTACAATTTGGAAATTATTGGGTTAGGTTTGAGTTGCTTTCTAATCTAGGGATTTTATAATAAAAAACCAGAAAAAATAAATCCATAGCATTTGGCAGTCCCAAGGCTAGGCATCTGTGATTCAATATCTGTTCAATTTCGAAGTTTAGAATGTGTTGGTTTTACGTTAACCAACTCAAAAACTCATGAAAATTGTACCCATGGAGTCTATTTTCCTAATGGGTAGGCTCTTCCATCATTTTGCAGAGCTTAGCACACCATGAATACACCTTCTCTGAGGTGATCTGTGGTTTTCTCATCAATTTTGTGTTGTTACATCAATTCACTCTGAATTTGTAGTGGCGTTATTTATGATTTTGCAGTGGGTTTATTATCCTTCATTCTCCACGAACATGGTAACTAATTACATCTATACATATTTTCAACAAATTTATAGGTTTGAAGTAGATGTGTAAAATAAATTCACCATGGGTTTGCCTCCAAAGCAATCTCGTCCAAGGGAAATTTCAGCAGGTAGATATGAGTTTGGATGGGGAGCCTCACCAGATGCAACCATAAGTAAAGGACCCACCAAGCACAACTATGTCACCACCACCATCATTCCTACCCTAATAGCCATTGTTGTAGTTCTAGGCAGCGCTTTACTGGTGGTAACTTACTACCATATTTTTTCTAAGTATTGCAAAGCTTCTCGATGGAGACCTTTTTTCAGGACGAGAGGTAGGAGTTTGGACTCTGAAGAGAATATACAAGTCGATGCTTATTCACTGGAAGGATTCCAAGGCCCAGAAGGTTGACATATAATTACTCAATCATATGGCCTAGATGAAGCTGTGATCAGATCCATTCCTCTGTCCATATCCACTAAAGCAGAGAAGCTCATAGACAACATGGAGTGTGTAGTTTGTTTGGTTGAGTTTCATGAGAATGAGGGTCTCAGGATTCTTATTGCGAAACTTCTTGCTTCAATTTCATTATATTAAACAAGTTCCAAATATGGTATAGTATTTTATATTGCGAAACTTCTTTCTTCAATCCCTTGAGAAGGAGCTCCTGGTACCCGTCCAAATACTGGGGAGCACGCAACAAGAAGAGGAAAGGGAATCGAAGGCTTGGTCTATCAATAGGAATGTCTCACTGTCGAACGACACGAACACCACAGAGGCCACCCTATGGTTGTCAAGCCATTCCAGAAGATCGGAGCCCTCGCCGCCGCCGCCGATAGGCTGCACAAGGTACCTAAGATCAGGACCTCGAGGGACCAGAATAAAGGGCATGGACCTTACCTTATTAATGCGAAAGCGCATTTCAAGACCTGCCATCCATGAATGTGAAGGTAAAAAACCCTCCCTCATAGGAGCTTTCCTTGCTGCCAGAGAGAAAGATATGCGATCATGCTAGCCAGTCAAGTGATTGAAATCCCTGAACTCTTATCAGTAAAGATAGATCTATGAAAATATGTCGGATCTTCCACATGAAGGTCAAAAGCCTCGTCAAATTGCATCATTCTCTACTGGATCACTGCCCAAAGTTCAAATTC
Source organism: Pseudotsuga menziesii (assembly GCA_001517045.1). Lineage (NCBI taxonomy): Eukaryota > Viridiplantae > Streptophyta > Pinopsida > Pinales > Pinaceae > Pseudotsuga > Pseudotsuga menziesii. The sequence goes on from LPNX010779849.1 coordinate 37,200, forward strand.
TAAAGCCTGCTATTCTAAGCACCAGACATAGAGGCATGAGAGGGCCGACCAAGAGCACGGGGACACCAATGGCGTTCTGAAGATGAGAAATAGGAGGAAGCATTTAGCTATCTAATAAGTAGGAGGAATGTGTTCGAGAATTCCGCTAAATATCAATAAAATATCCTGCGCTCATCCTAAACGAGACCTCCAATGACGGGAACCCAAAGGGTGGAGTGGCAATCTCAACCCTGTCGCCACAAATACCCTTTCCTCATAAATACGTTACAAAATCTGTGGACACGGGGTGGCTCCTCACAGGCTGTCGACAGACGATGAAACTTGTAAAAGAACAACCCCTTAAATAACACCTTCGGTGTAATTATTTTATAAAAAAAAAATTATATTTTAATTAGTTAAATGTCATTTTCTTTTAATATTCAAAAAATGTTGATTACGTAGATCTAAGGAAATAGTATGTTCTAAAAAGTTAAAGAGATGGGCACACATTCTCCTCCTTAGGGATATGTTTAGAGACTTGACAATCTTATTCTCCAAAACTTCATGATCTCATTAAAGAACAAATTGTGAGTACAAATTCTTGTTTAAAATTTTAATTTTAGGGATTGTCCAATGTTGTAATTGTGAATATTTTAATGGTTTTCGCTATCACTTGCATTATAAGATCATTTAAATAAACAAAAAAATAAATCATAAATTATAAAGAAGCATTAAGCTTAACTTTATGATATAAAATGTAGCTGAATTAAAAAATCAAGTAATCATGATCATCATTGCAGCGAGAGAAGAAAGGTTCTCTTCAACCCAGTATGAGGGAGATCTTGTCATGTTAGTCACGTTATGCTAGCAGATATAAATAAAAAATATTAAAAAATGAAAAAAATTATAAATTACATATCTACTTAAATAAAATATTAAAAAAATTAAACTAGCATAGATCCATTTTAAACCTAGATCTAGCAAGTATCGAGAGGGATCCAAATGATTAAAAAAAGTACACCTCACTAAATTGGATCCCTATGGGTGCTTAATAGATCCATGTTTAAAATGGATCTATGCTAGTTACTATAAAACACATATAATGAAATGTCTTTGGATGAACAACTTTTAGGAAAAATAAAAGTGCACAATGTTAAATGAGTTTTATTTGTAATAAAAATATCTTATATTTATTGTTGCATATTATAATGTTTTATAATGTTTTTTCAATATTTTTAAATAATAATTTATTAAATTGAATTTTTGAAAATTAAAAATAAATTTCAAAATTTTAAATTTTGTTTTTTTATTTCACAACCGTAAAAGGTTGACTTTTTATTTTGATATTATTATTATTTATATAGTTAATTTTTGCTAGTTCATTTAGTTAAGGTGTGTGTCTCATCGGCATGGTGAGCTTGTTAGGAGGAGATACCTAAAACCAACCACTTGAGGGTTGGTGTGGCCTAGGTAGTGTGTGATCCCTTGATGATTTTAACCGTTTAGATACCCATAGATCATGATTTATTAGACTAAATGCGACTCTTAGAAGTGAGAAAAATTCTAGCAAAAAAAAGTA
>LPNX010779849.1:38812-94939 GCA_001517045.1 Pseudotsuga menziesii
TAGTTTTTAGATTTCTAAGTTCAAGTTAAAATTTATTAACTTTTTTAATATCTAAATTTTATAAAAACTAACTACTTTGTGACATATAAAATTGTGTGTTAGAATGGAGGTTAATCTCTCCAATGTTATTCTCTCCATATTTATGGAATAAAAATCGATCTCCAAAAGTCCTTTGGATAATGATAATGAATTTGTGAAGGTCAATAGTTATATCCTCTTAGCTTTCGATCACTTAGGATAATGCATATGTGAAGATGAAGACTTTTTTTTTCCAGTCGAAAAAAGCCTGTCCTTGATATTCAGAAAGAATCAAAGGGCATCTCAGGTGCCTACCCAAAGGAGGGTTACATACATATAATTGATCGGAGGGATGATAGTTACATCAGCATCCATCATGAGACCCAAACACAATCGAGCAGAGGGGGCAAGAGAATATTCTACATAACTTTACCCATCAGAAATAAGAATGACCCACATAGCCATGTCTACCGAGAATCCAAAGAGAGTAGAATAGCAGTCTAAAGGGAGCCGCTCCATAACAATCCCCATGGTGCAAAAAAGGTGGAGAACATGCTCTAGCACCAGGCTCAAAAGAAGCTGAAACAATCCTATGTGGTCAAATGACCATCAATGAATTCAGAGTAACATCCTAAACCTGGAGCCAAAGTAAGAGCTTTTCTAGACAGTCGGTCTACCAGCTGATTGTGATCCCGATAGACATGGCAAAAGGATAACTCAAGGAAGCATGAGTATTTCTTCCTTATATCCCTACACCAATGGAGGAGCTCAGGTGGTGAGAGGGAAGCGATTCCCTTAGCCCAATTGATGATGATAGAAGAGTCACCAAAGAGAGCTTGGGTAACCCCATCATTTGGGAGGTATGCAGTAGAGCCCAGAGCCCCAATAGTTCAGCTCTGGTATTGGTACTAAGGCCCACCCCCAATGCAAACTCGAAGGTATGGGACTCATTCAAGTGCAGACAGAAGCCAACCCCCCCATTATTTTTTTCCGATGCACCATCAAAAAAACCACAGGGGTATACAAGGACAGGCCCAGGACCCTTTGGTGTTGGCTTTTTAAATTTTGAAACAATAGGGCAATGTAACTGAAAGGAGTATGCAATCTAGTGGAGTATGCTGATGACAGGAACAGTTTTCCCTTCAAAGATGGACAGATTTCTTGCTTTCCAAATAGTCCACATAGCTAGAAATGGGAGAAAGAAAAACCCAGATTGTTTGGAGTAATATACAGTCCAACTTTCCAGGAAGGAACTAAGACCATCGGACAGAAAAGAATGAGATAAATGGTGTTGTTCCAGCAGACAGGAGAAAATATTTTTCCATACAGAGCAATGATAGAAAATATGCTCAACAGTATCAACATCAGATCTGCACAGAGCACAAATACCAGGCCCCATCCATCCCCGCTTCTGAAGGTTGTCCCAGGTGAGTAAACAGTTCTTTAGTACCAGCCACAAGAAGCAACATACTTTTCGAGGGAGATTGCTATTCCACACAAGGGATAGGAGCCTGCTGCCAGACGGAGGTGAAGAATCGTTTATGATGCATTCATAAATCACCTTAGCAGAAACAGTGCCATCATTCTTTTTATAATCCAAAGTCAGTGCATCTGAATCCTCAATCATGTGCATACCACATAATTCCAGGTTTCTTGTATAGGAATCCCATGCTACTTTCCATTCACCACCAACACCGAGATCCTCAGCAGTGTACCAGTAACTATGTGCATCCAGGAGGAGATTTCGATCCTGTGCCAGAGTTACAATATCCATATCCTCAAGGTACTCCCTTAATCCCTGTGGAATCATGAGCGAGTTTGATATCCCGACAATCGGATCAATGCCAATAAGAACATTCCTCCCATTACCCACCTGCCAAGTCAGGTTCCTACCAAGCCACGGGAGTGAAAGCAGGAACCCCTTCCATATTGCAGAAACCCCACGGACTTGGAAATTCTTACCCCTGAGCCACATCTCAACAGAATTCTTCTTCAGGTATTTATGGAGTATAACACGATGCCAAAGACCATCATTCAGGAGAACCGACCAAAGGTTATTTAATATTAGAGCAATACTGAACCCATGCAACTGCTTAATGTCCCAACCACCAAATTCATTAGGCCAAGAAAGGTGTTCCCATTTGGACAGATGAAATCTGTGCTTGCTATCCGAAGATCCCCAAAGGAAAGCAAAAGTCATACTTCTAAGCTTTTTTAAAACCGAAACCGATATAGGATCCAGGCCCATCCAGTATACAGGAATACTAGTCAATACCACTTGCACAAGGGTCAAGCGACCACCAATAGACAAGAACTTATGAGCCCAGTGTGAGATCCGGTGTTTGAATTTTTGAATCAACCAATGCCAGTCTCGTACCCTGTATCCCAAGGGCTTGAGAAAATAGACCAGGTACATGAATCCTGTCGAGATAGTGTCCATTTTATAGGGCAGAACGTTGGTTATATCAGTGCGAATATCAACCTTCATGTTGTTATATAGAAAACAAGATTTGTCAACACTGATACACATCCATGATGCCTCACAGAATCTACTCAGAATGACCTCGAAATCCATCCATTCAGATAAGGTACCTGAGCCCAGAAGGATAACATCATCAACAAAAAGGAGATGAGTAAGTACAAAGGTAGGGGAGATCTTTATACCTTTGATGAGGCCATTATCCATGGCATCTACAATTAGAAGACTGAGTCCTTCAATCACCATAATGAAGAGCAGGGGAGAAAGGGGACAACCCTGCTTGATACCTCTCATAGCAATGAAGAACTTCGAGGGAGCCCCATTGATAAGGACAACAAAGTTAGCTGATGTAATACACCCCATTATCCAATTAACTGCCAGCAGAGGAACCCTAATCTGTATCAAAATCAGCCTGATATAGGACCAATTAACACGATCAAAGGCCTTCACCAAATCGAGCTTAAGAATAAGAGCACAAGAATTTTTTGTCTTAACAGTATGGAGAGTTTCCTGCACAATACCAATAGGATCCATAATCTGACGATTCTTTAAAAACCCAAATTGTTCAATGGAAATATGTGAGTCCAGGAAGGGTTTAAGTCATACAGCAATGACCTTCGATATCAATTTGTAGAGCGGATTACATAATGATATGGGCCTATAATCAGCAAAGGTAGTTGGCTTATCCTTTTTAGGGATAAGTGCCAAAAAGGTGGAATTTAGTGAGGGAGGGATGAAGCCCGAGACCCTAAGAAAATCCACAGCAGTGCACAATTCTTCACCCAGCAGATCAAAGAAGAAGAGGTAGAATTCAATAAGCCATTTATCTGGCCCAGGGCTCCTGTCTTTCTTGAATGAGTGTAGTGCACTTTCAACTTCAGATAATGAGACAACTTGAGTGAGACAAGGGGCTTTATCCAGAGAGATCATATGAGGGTAACATAATACAACCTTGAGCTGCTCAAGGACATAGTTCTGGTGGTCATCTCTGCATATATTTGAAAAATGATGCTAACCCAATTCATTTAATTCCAATTCCTCCTCATGGCAAATGCCACCATCATCATTCAGAGACCAGATAGTGTTTTGATTCCTCCTGCCTAATGCCAAAGCATGAAATTACTTAGTATTGGAGTCACCTTCAAGAGCCCACTTGGTTCAACTCTTAAGTTGCCAGGTCAAAAGGTAGTGCTCCAGAATCTTGTTTTTTTCCCTACGGAGCTTAGACAATGAAGTTTGCTCGTCATGGGAAAGGATGCCAGAGGAAGAGTTGGAGAGTAAGGAGTTGATGTTCTCATCCAGCCTTCTTGATTCAGACACCATGAGAGCACTTCTGTCTTTGATCCAGTCTTTTACTGCCAAATTGAGGGTACAAAGTTTATAGGTGAGGTGATCCAGTTCAGAACCCAGCAGGGAAGGTGACAGACTAGACCATCGATCAGTGAACTAGGAAACAAAGTCATTATCATTGAGCCAAGATTGATTGAATTTAAATGGGTAATTACAGGATCCCAGAGACTTATTCCATTATAAGCAAACAGGGTAGTGATCAGAGATATCCGTGATATGTGTCCACACCCGGTGTACTAAGAGGGAAGGGATCAAGGAGGAGGAAATTAAGAACCTATCAAGGCATTTGTTGATCCCATCATCACCCACTCTACCATTTCTCCAAGTGGGGCCAGCTATGGAGGGGGTAGTGTCAATAAGGCCCAAAGAATCAAAAAGATGTTTGAAGAAAGAAGAGAGGGGATCGAGTACAACCCTCTTCCCCCAAATATCAGAAGAGTTCATGGTCAAGTTAAGGTCTCCACCCAGAATCAAATTGGGTGAATTAAGCAATCCCCCCTTGAGCACCCTATCCCTATAGAGACCATAGCAATTGAGGATGTCAAGGGTGGTGTCCGATCCCCGAAATTTTGCCTTCACAAGGATGCTAGCAAGAGTTTTATATGCATGACATCTAACCCTACCGTGATTCCAAGTAGTAAGTAGACCACCCGAGAGCCCCGAGGCATTCATGGCACAGAATTCCCAATTAGGAAGGAGCTTGGAGAAAGCATGCAAAGAAGGATAGGTACTACACATCGTCTCCTAGATGAGAATCATATCCGGGCGCAAAGAATGGAAGAGGGCAAGGAGACTACACTGTTTAATTTTACCCCCCAAACCTCTGACATTGAGAGATAATACCAGCATGAAGGCACCTGTGGGTGGGGAGGAGATGCTCTAAGTCCCCGGGAGGAATGCCCTCTAGCAGCATCCTTGATGCGAATAGAGAGAGGGATGTAAGGAGGTGAGGTAGAGGACAAATTATCAAAGATCTCCTTTTTATCCTTCTTCTTTTTCCAAATAGTAACATTCTCGAATCTGATAGAGTTAAGTTGGAGGGTGGACAGGGAGGTTGGAGTAACAATAGAGAAAATGGACAGAGATTTGAGGAGTGAAGGATCAGAGAATGATGGTGAGGACCTAGGGCTGCTCGAGGAGGGATGAGAAGGGGGAGAAATAGGTGTAGCAGGCAATGGTGGAAAGTCCACTAATGAGGAGAGTACAGGTACCAAGGGAGTGGTTTGAGCATCCAAGGGAGAGATGGGTACTGTTATAGGATGATCGACAGAGATAGGAGATAATCCTTGGTCTGATGGGGTATATGGGCCAGAGGCCAAGACATAGGAGTCAGAAGTATGTTCCAAGGGACAAAAAGAAGAGAGGGAGGGGGAGCTCCGAGGATCCATAGGATCTGTATCAATAGGAACAATATCAGATGAAGGTACCGAGGGAAAAAAAGTAGTGGGAGAGGAGGATATCACAGGGTTATTATCAGAGGAATCCACAGTAAGTGCCCTAGGGAAGGAGTCATCTGAGAGAGGGCCAGGTACAGTAACAGATTTAGGGGCCCTCACCAAAACATCTATGTCATTGAGCATAGCATCGAAACATCCCCAAAAAGAGCAAGAGACTGGGAATAAATACCTTGTTTCACATCCATAGGTCTAATGGAATCATCATTTGAGCATATCAATGGGGATTCAACCAAATCCGGAATCAGTGGAGAAGCTCTGAGTAGTGGACAGCATCTCCGAAGATTACCGTTGTCACGACATCGACTGCATTGGAAAGGAACGTGGAGATAATCCAGTTTCTGCACCAAGAGACGGTCCTTACACAGGATTTCCACCTCAGCAGGGAGGCCCATGGACACATCCAATTCAACCAAGACCCGGGCCATACACTTATCGAATGACAGGTGAAAATCATCGTCCACAGCCACAAATCTGCCAATGGTGTTTGCAATGCCCTCAAGAATGTGCAGGCTCCAAAGAGGGAAAGGAAGGTGTGGCAATAATACCCATAAATGCCTTTTCGTCACTCGTTCCCGAAGAGGATTGAAATGTGAGTGCCAATGGCCAAGTACCAGAGAACCGGAACCAACACGCCACGTCTACTTCAAGATGAGAGAAGCATGTTCAGCTTCTAGGAAGACAAACATGATCCAGCCATTCAAAAGAAGGCTAATAGTAGGGGTATAGGTCAGTTGTGGCTTCTAGAAGTTCTGAGCCCAATCTAACCAGGCCTTTTTACCCAGCCGGCAGTACTCAATTCACCCGACAAGAGCCCTGGAGCATAAGGCGGAGACCCTGTCCATGAAAATATCATGTCCAAGGACAAACCGAAACTTGCCCTCGTGTTTTTTAATGTTCTTTGCATGACACCGACAACGGGAGGAGGACATGTGCCCCTTATCATCCATGACAAGGAAAGGAAGTCAACGCCTAGATGGCATACAACATAGGGTAGATTAGCAGTAAAAGAAAACCACCAATACTGGACACAATCAAGCAAATCCTAGAAAAACCCTACAGAATAAATAGGTTCATAACCCCACACAGCCACAGAGACAAAAAAAACCACCATAAAAAGCACAACCGACAAGGATACAACAGACCTGACCAGATTGAAAAAATACTGAGAGAGCCCGTGGCAACACGACCCCAGGTCAGCCACAGTCAAGAACCCAATGATGGGTTGACCAAAAATATACCCACAAAGACCCAGCAAAGAATAAACAGTCAACAAACCCTAGTAAACCAGGTGCCAGAAACAGTGGGGTGACAGCCCCGTGCAAACAGAAAATCTAGCAAAAAACTGAGTGCCCCAGATCCGGGACCCAAACCGACCAGAGACCACAAAAGACCCGGAGACAAAACACTCACGAGCAGAGACCCCAAGTGGGTTAAAACCATCCAAAGAAGTGGGTTCACACAAGGGTAAACACCCTACCACACTGGAACCCGGGTAGAGGTACAAACAGAGCAGTCAGAAATCCGAGCCCAATAGAGACCCAAAAAACCGGAAAGTGGAAGAAGGAATAAACGGAAGTCAATCCAAAAATTCCAATGGCGAGGACACAGAATAAGCATACAAGCAATGTAATGACCCATGCAGGGTGGCAAACCGCACGCACTAAAAATCCAAGAACAACAACAAATAAAAACCCCCAAAAACCGTGGCGACTAAGAAAATGAGCTCCTTCCCACTTTTTTGTATTGGTTGGTACTAGTCCCCCTGGTAAGGGGAGGGACTCTAATAAGTAATCCACGGAGAGGACATAACTAGGTAAAACCCTAACACCCCTAGATCACAGAACAAAAGGGAGGAGTGAAACACAAGAAGCAAGCCAGAAACAGGAAACCCATCAACGGCCAAGGCTATGAAGATGAAGACTTGGGATAATGCATGGGAGAGTGATCAAAAGGGTGTTGACTCCAAGGCATATGATATGATGGTGAAAATACAACTGACATAACTTCTGACCATAGAAGAAAAGGACAAATGACAACTAACATAACTCTCACAACCCCCATGCTTCAATAACTAATTGAATTGACTTTTCTCACCGACCTCACACATGCATTTAATGATTGGGTTAATAGTAAAAAGGAATTAATTGGCTCATTTAAAGCACATAGCAGATTTTGGATGACTTCTAAGGTCGACACTTTGCACAATAGGATTTGGTTTCCCATAGGCCCCCTTTCATCTTCTCTTCTAGTGGAATCATAGCCCCTCTAGTGCTCTTTACACAACCATATTGGACCATTTTATTTATTTCCAACATCATATTTACATACATTTTGAAATTGGCATGATAAGCCAATTATAGGGTCCAAATAAAATGTATACATCATACATGCCTAGACATTCACTAGTTGGGCCTTGGCCTTGAGCTCTACACTAGGAATTCATACTAACATCTTTACATAATTTACATAATTTACATAATTTTGATTAATTATATTCAAAGTAAAAAAATGGGGTATTATTGTTGATGTAATTGTAACTTCGAAATGTATTCACTGGTATATCTTATGTATTGTACCCCGATGTTTATTCCAGGAAATGTTTGTAATGTATTTGAGTCATGTCATGCCTCGATGTTCCTATTGGGAGATTCAAAAATGTAAACAAGTCATGTAAAGTCATTGTGGGCAACCCTCCTATTGATCAAGGGTTAAATTCCCCGCAGTTGTGGGGCACTAGGGTTATTAGACTCTCCTAGAGAAGTCGGCCTTGGGTGAGTTAATGTAAGTCGGGTCATTAGTACCCTAGTTGTGGTTACTTGAGCCTAGATAACTGAGTTAGGATTACTCGAGCCTACATAACATATTTAAAGGTTAAGTGAACGAAAGAATATAAATAAAGAGTGAGACTCTCTATTTATCACACACACACTCACTCACTGGGGCGCATGACTGAGAGAGAAGAAGCTGGGATCAGAGAAAGAGACAACTGTTGTCAGAGATCATCTTTATGTTTTCGAGTTTTACTTTTGACATTGGTGCTCATTCTATCTCTAAGGAAGTTGCAAGGTTTTCTCCTTTATGGTTTCCCCGAGGAAAATTCTTTGTGTCTCTTGTCTCTTGTGTTTATTGCTATGCATGTTATTCTCTTAGTTAAAGATCCTAAGATCATACTGCTTAAATGATAAAAATATAACATGGTATCAGAGCTAACCTGAGAAGAAGACATTGTGTAGTTGTAGAAGCTAGGGCTTCTTACTTTTTGGGTCTCTCTCCAAAATCCATCAGCAAAAGTATGCTAGGATGACTCTCCATTGAAGGGAGCATCTTTCTGTCGAAGCAGAAATTGATTCCAAGCATTTTCAATTTTTGGTGCGGTAAATTAGGGGTTTTTACAGAAGAGGAATTTTTGAGTGAGCTCGACATAGGATTTCTCTCCTCATCAAAATTGAATTTTAGAGACCTGGGATGATATTTTTGGTTGGGTGTAACTCCGAGAAAGTCAAACTCTAGTTTGACCCTGGGCTGGAAAAACCCTAAATACTAAAACTGATACATTTTGGTAAATTCTCTATATCTCGAGATTGCAGAAGTCTCAGGGGCCAAAACTTTCATAGGTCGAAGATAAAATCCTGATGTACACTGTATCCAATTATCAGCCTCAGATTCACTATATTCTAGGAGATATGATTCCTCCAAGTTAGGGTTCCAACCTCTCCTAGGATTCCTTCCCAAATAGGACACCTAGGGAGAATTGCTATATCTTGGGATATGAATGTCCAAATGAAATTTATGAAGATTTTCTAGAAAGGAAATGGAATTTAATTTATGTGGTAAGAGTTTCAGACCCATAAGATGAAACAGTGACACGTGGCAGTCCGTACAACTTCGCTATGTTGAACAGTCTTGAAACAGGTCACCTTCGAAGAACGCTCATAAGTCCCAATTGGTGAAACCAATTCTAATGTAACCTATGGTGTTGGAATAAGGACAGCAGAGGCTACCTCCATACAAAATTTTAGACACATAGGAGCAGTAATTTTAGAGATACCACAGAAACAGTATCAGGAATTTCTGTAGAAGAAATTGGTAAACTAGGCCTTCCTGTTCCGGGAGCTTCCCTCCACTATTTTCAGAAAAGGAGTACATTGGAAATCTCGCCTTGAAGAGGTCTATATTTCTATCCAATTAGATCTGAAATATTTCAAGTTTTTAAAAATAGGATTTCTCTAACAAAACCTAGATCAGCCAGCTCCAGAACCAGGACAGACACCTCAAATCGGTAAGATCTAATCTTTTGCTATTTTCATTTGAGGTTCTCATTTCAAAGTGATCTATCACATCAGCTTGGTGAGGCTGACAACTTCTAAGCATGGCAATATAGGATTTCACTAGTTCTTGAAGGAAATGAATTGGGTGCCTACATAAGTAGAGAGGTTTCAGTTCCAGAGGGAGATGAGGCTAAAAGCCTTACACAAGAAGAACTTGGTCAAGGCCAAGAAGATCATTGTTGATTCAATCACAGATCACCTTATACCACAAGTGTCTTCCCTAAAGACACATAAAGAGATATTTGATTCCTTAACCAAGATAATTATAGGGAAGAACATAAATCATAAGACGACTTCGAGAAACCAGTTGAAGAATGTGAAGATCTAGAATGCTGAGACCATACCGTCATACTTTTCAAGGGTCTCTCAAATCAAAGAACAAATTGAAGTGGTAGAAGAAGAAATGGAGAGTGCAAAAGTTGTGATAAACACCTTAAATGGCCTCCCAAGATCATGAGATTCATTCATTCAAGGAATGTGTGCCAGAAGGAAGTGATTACTTTCAATAGACTCTGGGAAGAGCACACACAAGAAGAAGCTCAACTCATAATAAGAGAAAACTAAATGGGAGCAACTGAAGATCAAGCTCTCACCATCCAAAGAAGATCCCTCAAGTGATGAGGAATATGAAGAACTCAACTCTTGAAGAACTTTTTATCCATCTTAGCATTTGGATTAGAAGCGATGCTACTACGAATGAAGAAGATGATGAAGCTGAAGGCTCAAGAAGGATTCTAGCCACGAAACAAATAAAGATAAGTATTCAATTGTCATTTCATGATATTGTTTTTGTTATGCATTTGTTTATATTCAGTTGATGTATTATGCATGATAGAATGTTTGCATTAATGACAGTATACTACTAATATGCATGTGATGGGTAAGTAGCTCATGGTGCTATACAACTCTCGATTGCTACTTATCTAGAATGAAAGCTCTTTGCTGACATATTGGATTAGTGCACAATCTCAATGTTGTCCTAGTAGAGATGGAAGGCATAGAAAGTTTCCGTGAGATATGGATGAATGTTGTATTGGCTAAATAGTTGCATGATCATATATTTATGCATAAGAATTTTCCATTATGAATATGCCTTATGAAATGTTTCTAACCATACACATGCATTTGACTTGTAGGAAAGATTGCGTACATAATCACCTACAAGAAAATAAGGATGAGACTTGTTTCGAAGAACAAGTGACGACAGATAAAGAAGAAAATGATGATACTTTCAAAGAATTCAAGAGGCCTTAGACACAATGCAGTTATGTGAAATTGTTGAGCAACATCATTGATCCAGAACCTTCCAGCTATGAAGAAGTAGCCAAGAAGAAAGGGAAGGAGAGTACTAGGTCAAGAAGAATGATGTCTAGGATGCAGCATTGAGACCTAAAGGGAAGTCTGTAGTATCTTCCATATGGATCTACAAGATCCAGCATGCAGTAGATGACAACATCGTGGGATACAAGGAAGGATTCGTAGCATGAGGATTCTCACAGAAAGAAGGCATAGACTACGAACAGACATTTGCATCCAGTGGGAGTTGAAGCACATGACAGGCAGACTCATGTGTGCAAATTAAAGAAAACCTTATACTAGCTTAGAAGACACCTATGGGATAATACATACACGAGGATCTTGAAGAACATGACAAGCTCACAGATGGGTGCAAGAAGAACTTTTGAAAATATTCAAGATAGAGGATCTTGGTATCCAGTGACCTAGATGGATACAAATAATATTAGTAGTAGAGGATGCTACTTGTCACTCTGGTACAGAATGTTTCAGTGCATACAGTACAAAAGACAGAGGGAGAAGGATGCTCCGCTTCATAGGGAGTGACTACCAAACATCCTGAGTTTCGACATGGTACGACATGATGGACAACTTACTGATGGATCTAGGCTTTACTGAGAGTAAAGCGAATTCCAACATTTGCTTCAAGGTTGAAGGTGGAAGACCAATGATGCTCCTGTTATATGTCGATGACTTGTTCCTGACAGAAAAGAGGAACTCTTTAAATTTGCAAGAAGGAGACTTGTTGCCGAGTTCGAGATGAAAGACTTGGGTATGATGCTCTACTTCCTAGGCATGGAGGTGTGGCAGAATGCAGATGGAATCTCCCTAGGACAAGGGAAGTATGCAATAGAGATCCTGAAGAGATTTGGAATGATGGACTGCAAGGCCATGACCACACCTATGGCATCGAACCTGAAGCTATTAAGTGTTGCTTCATCGGAGACGGTTGATGCTACGATGTATCATCAGATGATTGGTTCCTTGAAGTACCTAACAAATACGAAACCAGATATTTGCTTTGCTCTGAACACATTGAGACATGTTCACTTGATTGCTGCAAAGCATATTTTGAGGTATCTGAGGGGTACAGTTGATTATGGGCTCAAGTATGAGGTGAATTAGAAGATTAACCTAGAAGGTTATGTTGATTCAGATTGGGCAGGCAGTGCCATCGATAGGAAGAGCACCTCAGGATGTTGCTTCAGTATGGGATCAAGTGTGATCTCTTGGTTTAGCAAGAAACAGTCTTGCGTGGCACTGAGTACAGCTGAAGCAGAGTATGTCGTAGCTTTTTTAGCTAGTTGTGAGGGAGTATGGCTGAGGAAGTACTGTCTAATTTATTTGATCTCCAGTTGGATTCTACTTGTATATATTGCGACAACCAGAGTTGTGTGAATTTGTTGGAAAACCCAATGTTCCATGACAAGTCAAAGCATATCGAGATCAAATATCACTATATCAGGGATATGGTGCAAAGAGGAGTAGTGAATCTCCAGTATGTTGTGGCGGGCGAACAGATAGTTGATGTGTTGACTAAGCCATTGTCTAGAGTGAAGTTTGAGTACTTTAGGGAGAAGCTTGGTGTTCTCCAGATCGAGGTTCCCTCCAAGGGGAAGTGATGAGTCCATGAGCCATTTTGACATGGTGAGAGGATTGGTTCCTTCCATGGTCAAATATAAGGGCTGATCCATTCTATCATGGTGAGAGGATTGATTCCCTCCATGGTCAGATGTGAGTGCTGAGTCATTCTGAGGTGATTATGAGATGTGTTTTCACATGATCAGATATAAGAGCTGGATGTCATTCTCTTAATGGAGGCACCTGGTCAGTTACCAGGAATACTCAGCCTAGAGCTGAGGGCCATTCTGATGTGATTGAGGGATGTGTTCCCACATGATCAGATATAAGTGCTGAAGTCCATTCTCTGAATGGAGGCACCTGGTCAATTACCAGGAATATTCAGCTTAGTGTTGAGAGGCCATTCTCTAGGAGAATGGAGGCACCTGGTCAGTTACCAGGAATCCTCAGCTTAGGGCTGAGAGCCATTTTGATGTGATTGTGGGATTGGTTCCCACATGATCAAATGTAAGTGTAGATCCATTCTAATGTGACTGTGGTATTGGTTCCCACATGATCAGATATAAGTGCAGAGCCTTTCCCCGGATGATAGATAGTGTTTCCTATCATGCTGACGGATGTAAGTGCGGAGACTTTCTTTGGATGGTAGATGGTGTGTCCTGCCATGCCATTAGATATAAGTGTTGATCCCTTCCTTGGATAGTAGATGGTGTGTCCTGCTATGCCAGAGGATATAAGTGTTGTGCCTTTCTATGCATAGTAGATGGTGTGTCCTTCTATGCTAGTATATGTAAGTGCTGAGCCTTTCCATGGATGATAGATGGTGTGTCCTATCATGCCAATGGATGTGATTGTTGGGTCTTTCTGACATATATGACTAGATTGGTTCCTCTCATAGTCTGATGTGAGTGTTGGGCGTTCCTTTCTGACATGGTGTTGGATGTGTTCTTCTCATGGTCAGATGTAAGTGTTGGGTGGGCCATTCTGACTTAGGGTCAGATATAAGTGCTAAAGAAGACCTACATGGAGGCTAGGCCTACAACCAGCATGAAAAAGGGTTGGCTCTGTATAAATTCCTATGACAAGAAGAATCAAGTGATAGCACCAGTGATGATGATCCAATAGTGATGATCTAGCAATGATGATCCAGATCTAGTGATGATCCAGATCCAGTGATGATGATCCATATTGAGTGATGATCCAGATCCAGATGAAGATGATTGAAGATGAAGATGATGAGAACTTGTTGATGATCCAGATGATACAGAAAAGAAGACTTGTGCTGATAAATTGTGTCGAGAGAATACCTTCCTAGTTAAGAGGGAGTGTTGATGTAATTGTAACTTCGGAATGTATTCACTGGTATATCTTATGTATTGTACCCCGATGTTTATTCTGGGAAGTGTCTGTAATGTATTTGAGTCATGTCATGCCCCGATGTTCCTATCGGGAGATTCAATAATGTAAACAATTCATGTAAATTCATTGTGGGAGACCCTCTTATTGATCAAGGGTTAAAGTCCCCGCAGTTGTGGGGCACTAGGGTTATTAGACTCTCCTAGAGAAGTTGGCCCTAGGTGAATTAATGTAAGTTGGGTCATTAGTACCCCAGTTGTGGTTACTCCAGCCTACATAACTGAGTTAGGACTACTCGAGCCTACATAACTGAGTTAAAGGTTAAGTGAACGAAATAATATAAATAGAGAGTGAGACTCTCTATTTATCACACACACACTCAGTGACTCACTGGGGCGCATGAGTGAGAGAGAAGAAGCTGGGATCAGAGAAAGAGACAACTGTTGTCGGAGATCATCTTTATGTTTTCGGGTTTTACTTTTGCCATTGGTGCTCTTTCTATCTCTAAGGAAGTTGCAGGGTTTTCTCCTTTATGGTTTCCCCGAGGAAAATTCTTTGTGTCTCTTGTCTCTTGTGTTTATTGCTGTGCATGTTATTCTCTCAGTTAAAGATCCTAATATCATATTGCTTAAATGATAAAAATATAACAATTACACTATGTTATCCACCATTTCATTTAAATGGGAACTATTCTTTGTACAACTTAAGTGTTCAACAAAGAGATTAGGGCCACAAACAATACAATTAGCTCTCGGTAAAGTTGATTATATACAAACATAGGATGAGACATCAATTTCAATACCCGAAGACAATTCGTATAAAATCTTTGCTAACTCAAGTTTCATTGCTTAGTCTATCTGCCCAGAGGTAAGCATCCATGTTCTTAATAAAAGTAGCTTTCGATCTCCTGAGGACTCAAACTACATTACTTAATGTCATAGGAACAATGACCTACATAAGATTAGCCTTCGATTTTCTGGGGGGGAATGAACTAGCCTACGACAGATTAATGACTGTTGTTGCAAGTTCATTGCTTGTTGTTAGATGTCAAGGTCTGAGATATAATGGTAAGCAATGAGCATGCAACAACAATCATTATTATTCTCGAGGCTAGTTAATGGTCGCCATCTCCAAAGGACCCGGGACCGGTGCCATAATTGTATGACTAACCAATAAACTATAGGTCGAGGCCATCCTAAATGTTGGGTAGTAGCATACTGCCTCCACAGGAATTCGAACTTGAATTTTTACTCTTTGTACAATTTAAGTGTTCAAAGAAGAGATTAAGGCCATATACAATACAAGTAGCTCTCGCTAAAGTCGATTATATACAAACAGAGGATGACACAATTTCAATACCTGAAGAGAGTTCATCTAACATGTTTGTTATCTCAAGTTTCATTTCTTAGTTTATTTTCTCAAAGCTGAGCATTCGTCAACTTATGAACAAATAGCATTCGATCTCCTAACGACTCAAATCGCATTACTTAAGGAGAAGTCTACACGCACGACATTTTTTACTTCTCGACTAGACTTCGTCTATCACATGCCCCAATTTTGCAAAAAACAATTTTATATTATGTGAGGAACAATATGTTAAATTTTATGCTAAGTTGTAATTGATGACCCAGTGGGGTCAAGGATATTTTATGTAAATTCTGAATATTTTATTATAAATAAATAAATGAGGAGACAACAGCTTAGGAGAGCTATTCAAAGAGTGTTTACTGGTCAAATTGGTGGAGGAGACTGGGTGGAGAGAAAACTGATATATGGCAGCATCCTCAAACCACTTCCAACTGTTGCAGGTGGCAACCTCCCTACATTTGTGGTAATGACTCCCCAAGAAAGTGGAATTAGAGCAGGTGGCTCAATTAATGAAAACTGACCCAAAAGACCTAGGCAATCTTTATAAAAATTCCCATTGAAGAGAGTTGAGGCTGCTCATTCTAGAGAAGTGATCATTCAGGTTGAATGAATGTACTTCAGAGAAATTCAATGGAAGGGAAATTTGGAAAGTGTTTGAGGGGATAACTGCTGATTGATCTAGTGCAGCTTTTAAGCTAAAGATAATACTACTGAGAGCAAAGTATTTACTGAGGTATTGAACTAGTTAGATGACAAAGGGTTCTACTGTTTGCAATCTCCACCCAGTTCTCAGCCAAGAAGACCAGGAACAGGCTCGGGGGTCCTGAGTAAGCGATGTTTGAGCGCTCTCCAGGAGATTGGTAGGGAGGAGCGGCCTCCTAAAGTTGTTGTCGTTTGTCCTCAACAGGTTCTATGTTATTTGAGTTTACTGATTTTAGTTAAATAATCTTAGTTTATCTGCTAAATGAATGTTAAAAGTTCAAAGTTTGTGAAATGTTAGATTTAATATTCTTATTAGATTGTTATAGAAATAAAACTGGTTTAGGAAATAATGAAATAGAATGAAAATAAATTTCTAGACTATGTTTTTCCACCCCTGGAAACGAGGTCGTACTCTAGCACAAACAGAATGCTTTAAGTATATAAGAGAATGAAAATAGTAGGCAGGATTGTGTATCTATAAATAGCAGAGTAAATTATTTCAATGTTTAAAATATTATGAAGGAAAAACAGTGTTATGATTTACTTGAGTATACTTTTTTTACTTAGTTTAACTAAATAAAAATGTAGAAAAGAAATAGTAAACTACATTAGAGTTATAGTAGTAGTATACAGTTAAGTATATAAACAAGCTATTATCTACACAGTTTATCTGTTTAAAATATCAACTAAATCTTAAAGTGTTACTTAATATAAACTAGATTAGGATTATGTTAAAAACCCTTAATTTATAAAGACTAAACAGGGTTAAAGAGTTTACTTCTATCCTTAGAGAACTCTGAATAAATTCTATGTTATAGAATAGTAAATAAAAACAAATGTAAATTTAAATAATAAATAATACAAAAACTAAAATTTTACATATTTAGAAACTACTTTATATTACCAGATAGGCTTATAACCTGTGAAGGAAGAACCTCAAGGTCGAAACCCTAACTTATAAATTATTTAATTATAATTTAATTTACTTAAGTTTTAATTCATTTACATTGATAACTATATAAATAAACTTCACAGGAAGTTTTCAAATCATACTTTAGACTATTTACAGTCTTTTCTTAAAACAAAGATCTTTTATAAACAAGCAAGATAAGTTTATAGTTAACAGGTTAATATACCTCTACACACCTGTAATAGCCAAACCGAAGTAACAAGAAGCAGAGCCTGAGTAATAATATATTAAAAAACATATTTAGACAAGGCTTTCATTTTCAGTAAACCCTAGCTAGTATATTCTGGACAAGTAAGTTTAAAATTATAAATTTCACATTACGACTGAGCTACAGTATTTATATTAACAATATTACTTACAAAAAGATATCTTAGATAGTAATTTTCTTCACTGACAGTCAAAGAGGAAAAACCCTAAATTACACAGAATCATAATTTACAAGATTGCAAAACCATTGCAAAAACGAGACAGAGCTCGAAGTTAAAATCCTTCTTAGAAACCAAATGTATTACATTGTCATGCCGTAAGGCTAAAAACTTAACCAAAATACATCACATAGCTCAAGGCCAGTACTACCCAGCATCACAGCGAGGGTTTGTAAACAAAACTGAAAAACAACTTATTGAAACCTCATATCTAACGAAGAAACCGGACAAGCTTCCAAGCTCTTTGTTTCACCTTCAACAACCCTTTTTACAAGCAGGGTAAAACCCATTCATTGAACTCAGGGCTTACCAGTCGGGGCCACGAGTCCACTGAAGCTAGCGAACGTTATCCTTGTCACTGAAGTTTAGAGCTATCACGAGTTCCTACAAAGAGCACAATACTGTGCGTTAATACAAATCTCAGCCTCCATTTGAAAACCTAATTGTAAAAACTTTTTAACAGGGAGTTATTCATATTAAAAACTGAGTGTATTTACCTACAAGCAAGAAGAAGAATTCGAGCATCGACGAAGCTGTTATCAGCTTAAGTAGTCTGAAGTAGAGAGGGATATAACCCCTACGCCGGCCCTAGAGTGGAGACGAGGTCAACAAGCTAAAGTTCTACAGAGCCGTGACAAGTCACGAGAAGAACAAAGCTAAAACTATTGACAGGCCAAGAGCCAAACACAAACAATAACCACTCGCGCAGAAGGGTTCACGAGCTCGACGGTTTGCAAGTAAATACTGAGTATTGAAACCTCACAGCAACGAATATGGGCCATGGAGAAGCAAGACAGAGAAACAGCCTCTAATGGCTGCCATGGAAACTGCACAGAGCCGCCCGCAAGCCAGCAAAAACTTCGGAGGCAAATGACAAAGCAAATAGGGTTTGCAAGTCTTTTATATCGCTAATGCATGGACGGGAGGTGACCAGGTTCCCTTCAATTCTTTTAACCATACAAGGGTCGAGTCCATAGTCCATCTGCGTCCAATAATCAAATTATTGCTGCAATAATCATTAAAACAATTATGCAAATAACTATTGAAATGGATATACATATATTCATAAATGGAAAACATAAACTATATTCAATAGTATCAATGACGGTGATGTTTGATTTACAATGATTTCTTGTCATTGACCATAGAGTTGGGTCATCAAAATCTCGTCATGGTAATATCCCAAGGTCGACCATAGCATAAACTATTCCATTAACACTTCATTTGAAACCATGCAAATCAACTTAAAATATGTATATATTATGGGAGCTTAAACCATGTC
This sequence comes from Pseudotsuga menziesii, assembly GCA_001517045.1. Taxonomy (NCBI): domain Eukaryota; kingdom Viridiplantae; phylum Streptophyta; class Pinopsida; order Pinales; family Pinaceae; genus Pseudotsuga; species Pseudotsuga menziesii. Next base: position 57,425 of record LPNX010779849.1, read on the forward strand.
ATTTGAAATCGTTGGTTTAAAGTTAGTTAGAATTCCTAGTAACTTTCTTATGTCATTTGACTATAGAGTAAAAGCGTTTTTAAAAATGACAATAAACAATGACAAGGATCAACCTTAGTGTAACCCTTTACAAATAAAGTATTGTATGCTCGACTTGCTAATGACATTAATAATGAACCTTATTATTTGTTACAAAGTCAATAGTGCATAATTGGTTCTATTAGAATATATGAGTTTTTATTTTAATGTCTCTTCGACATAGACCTAGAATAGAATTTCTAGGTAGTAAAATCTACCATAGCAATTAGAATACACTACGACTTATTTTGAGTGAGGCATCATGGTAATAGTAATTTTACTATGGTTTAAACCAAGCGCAAGGGTTATACATTATAGGAATAACAAATGATAATGTGGTTTCCTGTGAATTAAACTTTATAAAAATGGTGGTAGGAGGTATTCTACTTATAAGGCGTTGTATTTACAATGTCATGGAAATTTCCAAATAGAAGATTGTTATAGGATGCAAACAACATTGATATTGGCACATTATAGAGTAAGGTGATATTGTACATAGTTACAATATTACAAGCAGCAAACAATGATTCAAGTACTAAAGTTCATAAACTGATGATTAGCAATCTCACATACAATAATGGCTTAATAAATTCCATGGCTAGTAGGATAGAGACGAAATGGAAACAGGTTCTCTATTGTAAATCTTTACTATTGAGATTTATAGGAGTACTTCCCTAAATAAGAGACAATACTTTTAAGACATAACAATTGTGAGTTAAGCATGTTAAAATAGAAGTAAATGTATGACGAAGAATACGAGCTTTAAGCTTATAGTAAGTATCTTTGGTTTCGCTAAGCTTGATAAAGATAACGACCTTTATATTTAAACTTTGAATACTATTTTAAAAATAGAAACTATAGAAGACAAATTACTTTACCTCATCAGATCTTGTGTGAGAATATTCAGCTTATTTTACTAGCATTTTAACATGTAAACAGAAATACTTCTTGCTACATTATGAATTAAACTTCTACTTGATCGATCATTACCTGCTGAACTTGTAAGAACCAGCAGTCCATCTGTGTTAGCATAATTGCTAAGTAAGCCCTAGTATTCAAAGATAGACTTCGCCTACTTGCCAAAGTAAACTTGTTAGTAAAACTGAAAGAAAAACTGAATGCAGGTCAATCTTATATACGTTACGAAAATGAAAGCTGTATTAGTTATCGAATATAAAACTGGTATGTTTCATTTTTCACTAACCGTTAGCAGTTAGTAAACTGCGTATTCAGACTTTTTATGTTCTCTTAAAAAATTTTAAATTTTTATGAAATTTTGGGGTTTTGACATGTGGTATCAGAGCACAAGGTTCAAACACTAGGCCTTGATGAAGCTCAACTTACTTATATGAAACAATGTATTAAATCATTTTGCTGATATTGTTTTCTTTTAATGTTATTCAACGGAGAAATTTGTTTCTGAGTTTAACAACAGGTATGGAAAGACTAGAGGAATATGCGGAAGAGGAATCTCCCTTTGCTGAACAAGAAAACTTATAAAGAGACCCTATACAAGAAGACGTAACCACTAATTCCTCATAACTTTTACAAACACTAAAAGACTTAAAATCTGAAATGGAATCTGTTAAAAAAGAAAATGAAAGGATTTTGAGAGCTCAGGAGGAGCTGAATCAGATCCTAACAGAAAGATTTCAAACTGAGGGAAGGGGTAAAAGAGCTGATTCAGAAGATATTAGTCACCAACATAAATATAAAAAGATTAAACAGACTAAAAATAAAAGCAACTCATCTTCGGAGGTATTTGCTGATCAAGGTAATTTTCATTCCACTAGTGATAGTAGTGATGACAACCATTATACTAAAAATAGAAAATATAAAACTTATGAGGAAATTTCTGGGGAGTTTAAAAAGATCAAACCACCAACATTCAATGGGGAAACTGAAAATGGGGAGGAAGCGGAATCCTGGTTATTTGGGATGAAGAAGTACTTCCAAATTTATAACTATTCTAACCAATTAAAGGCTAGAATGGCTATCTATAATCTTTCAGGGAAAGTTGATATATGGTGGCAAGATTTAAAGAGAGTGAAAGGAATAAGAGAAAAGAACGTAAATTGGAGTATTTTCAAGAAGCACTTTAAAAAGAAATTCTTATCTAAATAGTACTATGAAGAGATAGCAAAAGAATTCTATGAGCTTAAATTAGGTGCAATGACTATGAAAGATTTGAACAACAAGTTTTTAATTCTGCTTAGGTATGTACCATACCTTGTAGATGAGAAACCGAAGGTACAGCAGTTCCTCAGCTGCTTAACTTATCACATAAAGGATAGGATTGAGTATAACAATCTAAAAAGTTTGGAAGAAGCTATGAGGAAAGCCAATTTCTGTTATGAACAAAACCGAAAAAAGGAGAGCATGGCCAATTGGAATGCAAAAAACAATTATTATTATTATTATCAGAAGAAGAAGGAGTTTGTGCCCAATCAGAATTCTAAAAATAATAAGTCCATAAATTTTTCTAACAAGAATTTCCAAGGGAATAAGAATAATTCACCGAGCAATCAGAACAATCAAAAAGGTAAAGAGTCTGCTAATACTCATGGTAATTACACTAAAAACTTTGAATGAAAAGAACCCATAAAGTGTTGGGAGTGTAATGGCCCACATTATGCCTCAGTCTATCCTAATCGAAAAAAGCTATCAGTAATATCCATACAATACAAGAGGAGATGACAGTTGGAGATTTAGCGAGGACTATGCCCAGGATCAATCCAGCCTTGGAGAATCGACAAGAAGACTATCAAACTTCCATGGTGGAAGTAGAAGGTAAGATAAAACAAACCCCTATAGCTATTTTAATTGATCCAAGAGCTAGTCTAAGTTATATTTCACCTAAATTGGTAGAAAAATGTAAGCTGTCTGTTGAAAAATTTGAAAGTTCTTGGTTGGTTCAGTTAGACACTGGTGCAAAAAAGAAGTTAGCTTGTTTTGTAAAGAAATGTGCAATAGTTATGGATCAATTTAAAACTTTTGTAAAGCTTAATGTATTACCTCTTGGTTCTTACGACATACTAATCAATATGGATTGGTTAGATCAACATAGGGTGATCTTAAATTGTTATGATAAAACCTTTACTTGTATAAATAATGATGGAAAATCAATAAGTGTAAAGGGAATCCCTAGAAAAACAACTGTAAGGCAGATTTCTGCTCTGCAGCTTAAGAGAGCTATTAGGAAAGGTTGTAAGGCTTATGCAATAACAATAACTAATGAAGAAAATCTAAATAATACAGATAAATTAAAATTGGAGGATATACCAGTTTTAAAAGAATATGTAGATGTATTTCCAGAAGAAATTCTGGGACTACCTCCAAAAAGGAAACTAGACTTTACCATTGAGCTGGTACCAGGTGCAGTACCCAGCTCAAAGGCCCCTTATCGAATGAACATACTTGAACTTAATGAATTAAAGTCACAATTAAAAGAACTTATTGATAATAATTATTTATGACCTAGTGTGTCTCCCTAGGGGGCACCTGTCATCTTCGTTAAGAAAAAAGACGGAACTATGCCACTTTGCATAGATTACTGTTAGTTGAATAAGATGACTATTAAAAATAGATACCCGTTGCCTTGCATAGATGATCTGTTTGATCAACTACGTGGAGCCACAGTGTTTTCGAAAATTGATTTAAGGTCTGGATATCACCAAGTTAGGATTAAAGATGAAGACATCTTTAAAACAGCTTTTAGAACTTGAAATGGCCATTACGAGTTTGTCATCATGCCATTCGGGATTACTACCGCCCCAGCTATTTTTACATGTTTAATGAACAACGTAATGCATAAGTATCTAAATAAGTTTGTGGTCGTGTTTATCGACGACATATTAATCTATTCGAAATCAGAAAAAGGGCATAAAGAATATTTAAAAATTGTTTTGCAAGAATTATGAGATCATCAACTCTTTGCAAAGTTTAGTAAATGTGATTTCTTTAAGGATGAAATCCAGTGCTTAGGTCATGTGATGACTAAGGAAGGAATTTCGGTGGATCCCGAAAAGATAAAGGCGATTGAAGATTGATCCGTTCCTAAAGATGTAACCGACGTTCGATCCTTCAAGGGAATTACCAGTTATTACCAGAGGTTCATTGAAGGGTTTTCGAAAATCGCAAATCCGATAACTTCTTTGCAGAAGAAGGGAAAGAAATTTGATTGGAACCAGAAATGCGAGGGTAGTTTTAAAAAGTTAAAAACTTTATTAACCAGTGCACCTATTTTAAGAATAGCTGATCCAAATAAAGATTTTGTAGTATGTACTGACGCCTACAATGATGGTTTAGGCGGAGTATTGACTCAACAAGGGCATGTTATTGCTTATAAGTCTAGGAAATTAAAAATTCATGAAAAGAATTATGCAACTTATGATTTGGAATTAGTTGCTGTTATGCATGCTTTAAAGATGTGGCGTCATCATCTAATGGCAGAAAATTTATTCTAATGACCGATAATAAAGGACTAAAATATCCGTTAGATCAACCTAATCTGAATGCTAGACAAGCTAGGTGGCTAGCTTTTCTAAGTGAGTATGATTTCGAAATTTAGCACATTAAAGGGAAAGAAAATAAAGTTGTTGATGCATTAAGTAGAAATGCAAGGCTAAACTTTATAGCAATTATCAGCACTTATACAACAGATCTGGAGGAACAGCTTAAAACAGGGATAGAACAAGATGAAATTTATCAAAATTTATAAGCAAAAATGAAAAAAAATTCAATAGAAAGTTTAAGTAAAGGATACAGTTTGAATGAAAAAGAATTTTTACTGTATAATGACAGAATGTATATACCTAATGTACCTAAAGTTAAGTAATTAATTTTAGATGAAATCCATAAAACTCTATACTCAGGCCATCCAGGTTATCATAAGACTATAACTATGTTAAGAAAAGAATATTTTTGTCCAAACATGAAGACTGAACTGACATAATATATCGCTAGGTGTTTTGAATGTCAGCAGATGAAAACTGAACATCAACACCCAGCTGGATTGCTTTAGCCATTACCCATTCATAGCTGGAAATGGGAGATAATTAGTCTAGATTTTGTTACTGGACTGCCTAAAAATCAGAATTTAAATGATTCTATAATGGTAGTAGTTGACAAATTGAGTAAAGCAGCCCACTTTATACCTGTTAAAACTATGTATGAAGCTGCAAACATAGCTGATATCTTTCTAAAGCAAATTTTTCGACTACATGGGATACCAAAAGTTATAATCTCAGATAGAGACCCTAAATTTATAGGTAACTTTTGGAAATCTCTGTTTAAATGATTAAACACTAAACTAAACTTTAGTACTTCATTTCATCGTCAAACTGATGGACAAACTGAAAGAGTAAACCAAGTACTAGAATATTTACTAAGAATATATGTAAAGGATCAGCCAAGTAAATGGGAGGATTATTGTGCATCTGGTAGAATTTGCTTATAATAATAATTATCAAGCATTAGCCAGATTTAGTCCTTTCGAAATCTTGTATGGAAGGAAGTGTAACACTCCTATCTCTTGGAGTAATCTAGTGGACAGATTAGTATTAGGTCTTGAACTATTGAAAGAAATGGAAGAAATTGTAAAGCAGGTACAAGGTAATCTAAAAATTGCGCAAGATCGATAGAAAAGTCAAGCAGACCTTAAAAAAATTCCAAAGGAGTTTCAGGTAGGTGAACATGTGTTCATAAAGGTGAGACCCAAAAAGAGCTCTCTGAGGTTGGGTAGTTGTGCCAAACCAGCACCTTGTTACTGTGGTCCATTTGAAATACTATCCAGGATTGGATAGGTAGCTTATCAATTAGCATTACCTCCGAGTTTAAGAGTTCATAATGTTTTTCACATTTCTGTATTAAAGAAATATGTTCATCATGTTACTCATGTTGTTAACTGGAATGATGTACGTGTGGAACCAGAAGAATATTTTCTAGTGGAACCGGACTGTATCCTTGGGCGAAGGGAGATCACACTTCGGAACCGCACCATTGGTCAGGTGAAGGTGCAATGGAAGCACCTTAGTCCAGAGGAAGCCACCTGGGAATTGGAAAGTAATATGTGGGATGCATATCCAATTCTATTCCAAAGGAATTCTGAGGACGAAGAATAAATAACATCGAGGACGATGTTATAATTTAAGGGGGTGTGTATGTCACATGCCCCAATTTTATATTATTTGAGGAACAATATGTTAAATTTTATGCTAAGTTGTAATTGATGACCTAGTGGGGTCAAGGATATTTTATGTAAATTTTGAATATTTTATTATAAATAAATAAATGAGGAGACAATAGCTTAGGAGAGCTGTTAAAAGTGTGTTTACTGGTCAAATTGGTGGAGGAGACTGGGTGGAGAGAAAACTGACATATGACAGCATCCTCAAACCACTTCCAATTGTTGTAGGTGGAAACCTCCCTACATTTGTGGTCATGATTCCCCAAGAAAGTGGAATCAGAGCAGGTGGCTCAATTAATGAAAACAGACCCAAAAGACCTACGCAATCTTTATAAAAATTCCCATTGAAGAGAGCTGAGGCTGCTCATTCTAGAGAAGTGATCATTCAGGTTGAATGAATGTACTTTAGAGAAATTCAATGGAAGGAAAATTTGGAAAGTGTTTGAGAGGATAACTATTGATTGATCTCGTGCAGCTTTTAAGCTGAAGATCATACTGTTGAGAGCAGAGTATTTACTGAGGTATTGAACTAGTCAGATGACAAAGGGTTCTACTGTTTGCAACCTCCACCCAATTCTCAGCCAAGAAGACCAGGAACAAGATCGGGGGTCCTAAGGAAGCGTTGTTTAAGCGCTCTCCAAGAGATTGGTAGGGAGGAACGACCTCCTAAATTTGTTGTCGTCTGTACTCAACAGCTTATATGTTATTTGAGTTTACTGATTTTAGTTAAATAATCTTAGTTTATCTGCTAAATGAATGTTAAAAGTTCAGAGTTTGCGAAATGTTAGATTTAATATTCTTATTAGATTGTTATAGAAATGAAACTGGTTTAGGAAATAATGAAATAGAATGAAAATAAATTTCTAGATTGTGTTCTTCCACACCTGGAAACCAGGTCGTACTCTAGCACAGATAAAATGATTTAAGCAGATAAGAGAATGAAAATTGTAGGTAGGATTGTGTATCTGTAAATAGTAGAGTAAATTATTTCAATGTTTAAAATATTATGAAGGAAAAACAGTGGTATGATTTACTTGAGTATACTATTTTTACTTAGTTTAACTAAATAAAAATGCAGAAAAAAAACAGTAAACTACATTAGAGTTACACTAGTAGTATACGGTTAAGTATATAAACAAGCTATTATCTACACAGTTTATCTGTTTAAAATATCAACTAAATCTTAAACTATTACTTAATATAAACTAGATTAGGGTTATGTTAAAAACCCTTAATTTATAAAAAGTAAACAGAGTTACAGAGTTTACTTCTATCCTTAGAGAACTCTGAATAAATTCTATGTTATAGAATAGTAAATAAAAACAAATGTAAATTTAAACAATAAATAATACAAAAACTAAGAATTTACATATTTATAAACTACTTTATATTACCAGACAGGCTTATAACATGTGAAGGAAGAACCTCAGGGTCGAAACCCTACCTTATAAATTATTTAATTATAATTTAATTTACTTAAGTTTTAATTCATTTACATTGATAACTATATAAATAAATCAGAGGAAGTTTTCAAAGCATACTTTAGACTGTTTACAGTATTTTCTTAAAACAAAGATCTTTTATAAACAAGCAAGATAATTTTACAGTTAACAGGTTAATATACCACCACACACCTGTAATAGCTAAACCGAAGTAAGAAGAAGCAGAGCCTAAGTAATAATAAATTGAAGAACATATTTAGACAAGGGTTTCATTTTCGGTAAACCCTAGCTAGTATATTCTGGATAAGTAAGTTTAAAATTATAAATTTCACATTACGACTGAGCTATAGTCTTTATATTAACAATATTTACCTACAAAAAGATATCTTAGACAGTAATTTTCTTCACTGACAGTCGAAGAGGAAAAACCCTAAATTACACAGAATCATAATTTACAAGATTACAAAACCATTGCAAAAACGAGACAGAGCTCGAAGTTAAAATACTTCTTAAAAACCAAATGTATTACATTGTCAGGCCGTAAGGCTAAAAACTTAACCAAAATACATCACACAGCTCAAGGCCAGTACTACCCAGTATCATAGCGAGGGTTTGTAAACAAAATTGAAAAACAACTTATTAAAACCTCATATCTAATGAAGAAATCGGACAAGCTTCCAAGCTCTGTGTTTCACCTTCAACAAGCCTTTTTACAAGCAGGGTAAAACCCATTCTTTGAACTCAGGGCTTACCAATTGGGGCCACTAGTCCACTAAATCTAGCCAACATTATCCTCGTCACTAAAGTTTACAGCTGTCACGAGTTCCTGCAAAGAGCACAATACTGTGCGTTAATACAAAGCTCAGTCTCTATTTGAAAACTCAACTCTAAAAACTTTTTAACAACAAGTTTGTCACATACCCCAATTTTGTAAAATAATGTTATTTGTTTTAATTTGATTCCTAAGACATTATGTTAAATTTAATGCTAAGTAGAAACTGATGACTCAGCAGAGTCAAAAGATGTGGAGTGTAATTCTGAATATTTTATTTTTAATAAATAAAAAGTGGAGACAACAGCTTGGGAGAGCTGTTAAAAAGAGTGTTACTGGTCAAACTGGTGGCTGGAACTAGGTGCAGCAAATATTCAAGTACTAGTCCTGAGACTCAATACCAGTCCTGAACTTATCAGTCAATTCTCTCAGCTAGCAAGCTGTATCAGACCAAGTTACTGCAGTTTATCTCTCAAAACACCTTCCTTACAGTTTGACCTTTTCCCCAATGAATTCCTTGAAGTGCATTCCTCCTGAATGATTCTTCTCCTGGAAAATATCTGAGCAGCCTCATCTCTCTACATTGGGTACTTTTAAAAGAATGCCTAGGTCTTTTTGGGTTAGTTGTCATTAATTAAGCCACCTGCTCTGAGGAGTCGTTGTTTGAGTGCTCTCCAGGATTTGGTAGGGAGGAACGACCTCCCATTGCTGTTGCCGACCAAGCTCTAAGAACAGGTTCTGTTATTTATTAATTTATGTGTTATTAACTGTGTATGATTGAATGATGCATTTGCAGTTTACGATGTAAAAACTTAGAGGATAGGATGTCTTAGTTTGATTAGTAATGAAGTTATTCTTAATGAGAAACAAATCCTACCTATGTTTTTCCCCATCTTGAGCAATCCAGATCGTACTCTAGCACACGTGGGGTAATTAAATGAAAATAGTATGATGTAAATATAGAATAAGAAGTTAGCTTGAATATTAGAATGTTTTTTTTATCTGTTATCAAAAGAATTACTAACCTGTGCATAGAGTAGTGTTAGACCTAGACTGTAAATGTCAGATTATCAGTAAGAGAAAAGAAGCTATATCATTGTATTAACAGTAATATGTTTTGGTAGATAAATAGTTCTCTACACAAGCATTCATTCTGTAATATTATTACTTATTTTGAAACCAAAAGAAAATGAAATATTAGTTAAAATAGAGTAGGGTTAGACTAAATAAAAATGTTTTTAACTTTACAGTTTATTTCTTCCAGCTTAGGGTAATTAACTACTGTATGTATAGCAACTAAACTGTGAGTAAGAATAGCTAAAATCTTGATTTAACTCTACAGATAAACTAGTTGGTTTCATAATTTATTTATGGATGGTAACGTAATTATTTCATTTATCTTTATCTAGCTAAGTTAAACATGATCTACAGCTACTGACCTATCCTTTATAAAATGTTAACAAATATAGAACATAGATAGTTGTTATGTCTTTTATTTTATAAATGCTAATATTATAACATAAACAGGATAATATAGAATATAGAAGGTACTTCTTATAAATTATTTAGTGTAGAAAGTATAAGATTACAACAATACAATACTATCTTATTATATACCTATAAATAGACTAGGTACAAAATAATGCATCTAATTATAGGAACAGCATTGGTCTATAAATGAAATAATATTCTTATTCCTTTATAATAAATACTAGGTAAATATAAATTTTGTACTTAAAAGATGTAACTATCAGTTACATAAGTACAACATTAAAAACATGAAATTCTTATATTCTAAAGGTTAAAAATTATATAATAATATTTACAAATTCTATTATATTAAAGTAAATTAATATAAAAACAATGTACAGATACCCTAGCAGGTAATATTTAAATAATACTACAGGGTAAAATTCAAATGCAATAACGTGCAGGAAATAAACCAACGGAGTAATAACATGCTCGATTCACCGAGCTTAACCAACCATTATACAACATAAGTAATAACCCAACAAATTACAAAAGTGCATTGTAAATAAAAGATAATTTTAAAGAAACTGTAAATACTTTTTATATCGTCAAGTTAGGGTAAAACCCTACTAGTATCAAAATGTACAACAGAGATAATAAACTAAAAGAGTCTAACTCAGTTTAATGCACTCACGACTTCAAACAAAATTTACAGAGTAAGGCTTTACCAGCCTACTTTCATTTATACTTATAAACACAAGTAACTATAACAAAATCAAAATTTACAATCACGGCCTAAGCCGGAAACCCCACGTAAAGCAAGGGTTTTAACATCAATGAAAAACAGTGAACCAAATAACCAGGTAAATCAAAACCGCAACGGTTTGCAGGCCACGGCGACCAACCAGCATATGCCCCATAAGGGACCGGACAAGGAAGAACGGCCATGGGGTATCCAAGGCTTACCCGTGAGCAAGCCATTGCCACAACCTCGCACCAACCACGCAGAGAGAGACAGGTCAACACCTGTGAACAGTGAAGAACATTAATGTTAAATATCTTGCATCAGAATTAAACTATTGTGTAATAAATAAATATGCAAAGATAATCAAAATGTAAATGGTATTTCTTACCTCAAATCTTCACCGAAACGTAACCACCCACGAGAAGAAGCACCACCACCAGAATGAAGAGAAGTAAGCCTTTCATCAGTTGCAAGGAAGAAGGTATTACTAACACAGCAACAACCTACAGCGACTAAGAACAGGAACAGCAAGCCAAGCAAGAAGAATGCTGGAGCTGTCACTTAAATTCAGCCCGAGAAACCACTCTGCGGTGAAACCCTAAGACCCATTAAAGCATACGTTGTGAAACCACGACCCAACTAATGAGCCAAAGAAAGTGGAACTACACAGTCTGAAGATTCAGGTCTAATCTAGCCACGATGGTGAAACCTCGGAGCAAAACCATTAACCTAGCCTGAGCAACAACATTTTAGTCACCACACTTCTCTACTGAGCGTTCGGGGCATGCTCACGAGGCACAGAAGCAAGCAGGTTTATGAAGGGCAAATAACAAAAAGCAAGTGAGGAGACTGTCACTCCGATAGTTGCAAAAATCGGCATGGAGGTCGAATGCAATAGCAGAGCAGCTGGAGGCCAAGGATGACGGAGAGAATGACAAGATAGGGTTGCAACTGCCTTTTATCCACACAACACTTGGCCACAGTATTGCCATGTCCACATGCAAATTATTTGCATGCAGTGGGTAAAATCACATAGTCTCGGCAAGCAATCACCCAAGAGTTTTATTTTCCAATCATTTTTGCTGTTACGAAGGTTCCACCATAATCCTTAGCCCCGAAGTCAACCTATGACATACGTTGCATGGAAACAAAAGAATTATTAATATACAAACTATGCCATAACAATCATCAAAGTCGTAGGGGATATTATGACCCATTACTATACAAATTATGGTATACAATCGATTATAAAACATAAATCAAGGTTAAACCTTATGTTCATCATGGCGTGGTCCATTTCATGACCTTTTTCTCTATGCTATGCAAATAGTCTTTCATCAAACTATTATAATGGTGGCAAGGGTTATGCCACTTATCATTAACTAGAGATTCAACAATGTAAAAGTTATGCCTTAAGACTCATCAAGGGCGGGGCTATTGTTACTAACCATTATAATACTAACATATTATTATTCATTCTTTCAATGGTTATAAAATCCATTAATGATATGCCTTTTGCTAATTGTAAAAGGAGTTCATGAAACCTTCATATAATAAGATACCCAATTTGCTAGAATTATTCTAGTCATGCATTGGAGTATTTACTTATATTTAAACCTTTAGGTCTGCAAATAAAAAATGTGTTAAGCATTTTAGTATCCTTCAGGTTGACCTTAGGTAACCTTTGATGTTTTAACATCTTTAATTGAGCATAATCTTCCAATAAGTTAGGTGTAAAAGAACTCAGTGCATCAACATTAACTTAACTCTTTTTGAGAGCAGAATATAATAATGTTATAATTCTTTTAAACTTCAAAACTTTAGAAGTTGGAATATTGGTACGAAAACTCATATATCAATGTGCATCACTTATCACAAGGACTAACAAATCTATCATGACGTAAATGGTATTTGTTCCCATTTTAAATTAAACCCTTAACATAATAACCCTGCCATTCTTAGTCTGTATGCAAAGAAAGATTAAGGTGTTACACACACGACGACCATAGTAAACATCAAAGAGTCTAGTATGCAATAAGAACTTTAAATTACAACTAGTAGAGAGAAAGCAACTGTCATCAATACTGATAGGACGGAATCTCATTTCCATGGCGCCTTAAAAAGAATAACGATTTAATGGTTTTACCTCGTAAAAGCAGTTGAAATTGCATAGCATTTATATTCTTTTACTGAGCTATTATTTTTGCAACAAACTTAAATCTGAATGCTTTAGGATTATTGACAAGCAGCACCAGATCTTCTTACCTGTAAGTCTGTAAGAGCGGGTAAACTTTCTGCGTTAGCTCAAAGATAAGTAAGCCCCAGATCACCAAGACAGTTCCACCTTGTGGTCGCAAAGAAAAACAAGTTATTAAACTGAAAAGGAATTATTCTATAAGATAAACATAATCAAGTAGATAATTCAGTTTACAAAATCATTAACATATAACTAATTAAAACAATTAGTTGACTGCATTAATGAAAATTATCTGTATTTTCAAAATTTTAAATTTTTCGGAAATTTTAGGGTTTTGACATGTGGTATCAGAGCACAAGGTTCAAACACTAGGCCTTGATGCAGCCCAACTAGCTTTCATAGAACAGTAAATTAAAATAATATGCTAACATATATTTTGTTTTATGTTAAGAACAGAAAATTTCCTTTTTCTGAAGTTTAACAGGCAGGTATGGAAAAGCTGGGAGGGTATGAATAGGAGGAATCTCTAGATACATAAACAAGAAATTTGCCCAAAGAACCTATGTTAGAAGAGGGAACTGCTAACTCCTCAGAGCTGTTACAGACGGTAAAAGATTTAAAAACTGAAATGGAATCAGGAAAGAGGGAGAATGGAAGAATCCTAAAGGCTCAGGAAGAATTGAACCAAATTTTAATAGAAAAATTCCAAACTGAAGGAAGGAGTAGAAGATCAGGATTTGAAGATGTCAGTCATCAAAGAAATTCCAAAAAGATGAAGCTTGCAAAAACTGAGAGTAGTTCATCATCTAAAGAGTTTGGTGAACGACAAAGTTACCATACTACTAGTGACAGTAGTGAAAATGATTTGTATGACAGAAAGAAGAAATACAAACCATATGAGGAAATCTCAGGGGAGTTCAAAAAGATAAAGCCCCCAACTTTTAATGGAGAGACTGAGAAAGGGGAGGAAGCAGAGTCCTGGTTATCCGGGATGAAGAAGTATTTTCATATATATAATTATTCAAATCAGTTAAAGGCAAGGATGGCAATATATAATCTCTCCGAAAAAGCTGACATATGGTGGCAAGACCTGAAGAGAGTCAAGGGTATAAGAGAGAAGAAAGTTAATTGGAGTACCTTTAAAAGGTATTTCAAAAAGAAATTTCTGTCTGAGCAATATTACGAGGAAAGAGCTAAAGAGTTTTATGAATTGAAGTTAGGTTCCATGACGATGAAGGATCTGAATAGTAAATTCTTAAGCTTGCTTAGGTATGTACCCTACCTAGTAGACGAGAAACCATAAGTGCAACGATTTCTCAGCTGTCTACCGTATCATATTAAGGACAGAATTGAGTATGATAACCTGAGGACTCTGGAGGAAGCTATGAGGAAGGCTAATTTTTGTTTTGAGCAAAACCGAAAGAAAGAAGGCTTGGCCAACCGGAAGGCTAAAAAAAATAACAATCAGCCTGAATTTAAGAAGAAGGAATTTGTACCTCATAGAAATTTCAAAAACAATAAGACCAAAAATTATTCTAATAACAAAAATTTCCAGGGAAACAGGAATGGTACTTCCAACAATTCGAATAATTTTAAGGGCAAGGAAGCTGCAAATAACCATGGAAATTTTACCAAGAGTTTTGAACATAAAGAGCCTATTAAGTGCTGGGAATGTAATGGCCCGCACTATGCCTCAGTCTGTCCAAACCGGAAAAAGGCTGTCAACAATATTCATACTGTACAGGAGGAGATGACCGTTGGGGAACTATCAAGGAGCATGCCTAGAATTAACGCGGCTTTGGAGAACCGCCAAGCTGACTATCAAACTTCCATGGTGGAAGTAGAAGGTAGAACCAGAAGGATAAATTCTGGTGGAACCGGAATGTATCCTCGGGAGGAGAGAAATTACACTTCGGAACTGCACCATTGGACAGGTGAAGGTGCAATGGAAGCACCTTAGTTCTGAAGAGGCCACCTAGGAACTGGAAAGTAAGATGCGGGAAGCATACCCAAATCTGTTCCAGGGGACTGTAGAGGATGAAGAATAAGTAACATCGAGGACGATGTTACATTTTAAGGGGGTGTGTATGTCACATACCACAATTTTGTAAAATAATGTTATTTGTTTTCATTCGACTCCTAAGACATTATGTTAAATTTAATGCTAAGTAGAAACTGATGACTCAGCAGAGTCAAAAGATGTGGAGTGTAATTCTGAATATTTTATTTTTAATAAATAAAAAGTGGAGACAACAGCTTGGGAGAGTTGTTAATAAGAGTGTTACTGGTCAAACTGGTGGAAGGAACTAGGTGGAGAACAAAATACAAGTGGCAGCATCCTCAAACACTTCCTATGTTGCAGGTGGCAACTTCCCTACATTTGGGGTCATGATCCCCCAAGAAAGTGGGATCAGAGCAGGTGGCTTAATTAATGACAACTAACCCAAAAAGACCTAGGCAATCTTTTAAAAGTACCCAATGTAGAGAGCTGAGGCTACTCAGATATTTTGCAGGAGAAGAATCATTCAGGAGGAATGCACTTCAAGGAATTCATTGGGGAAAAGGAAAAACTGTAAGGAAGGTGTTTTGAGAGATAAACTACAGTAACTTGGTCTGATACAGCTTGCTAGCTGAGAGAATTGACTGATAAGTTCAGGACTGGTATTGAGTCTCAAGACTAGTACTTGAATATTTGCTACACCTAGTTCCAGCCAGGGAGACCAGAGCAAGCTCAGGGGTCCTGAGGAGTCACTGTTTGAGCACTCTCCAGGAGTTGGTAGGGAGGAACAGCCTCCCATTGCTGTTGTCGACCAAGCTCTAAGAACAGCTTCTATTATTTATTAATTTCTGTGTTATTAACTGTGTATGATTGAATGATTCATTTGCAGTTTACGATGTAAAAACTTAGAGGATAGGATGTCTTAGTTTGATTAGTAATGAAGTTATTCTTAATGAGAAACAAATCCTACCTGTGTTTTTTCCCATCTTGAGCAATCCAGATCGTACTCTAGCACAGGTGGGGTAATTAAATGAAAATAGTATGATGTAAATATATAATAAGAAGTTAGCTTGAATATTAGAATGTTTCTTTTATCTGTTATCAAAAGAATTACTAACCTGTGCATAGAGTAGTGTTAGACCTAGACTGTAAATGTCAGATTATTAGTAAGAGAAAAGAAGCTATATCATTGTATTAACAGTAATATGTTTTGGTAGATAAACAGTTCTCTACACAAGCATTCATTCTGTAATCTTATTACTTATTTTGAAACCAAAAGAAAATGAAATATTAGTTAAAATAGAGCAGGGTTAGACTAAATAAAAATGTTTTTAACTTTACAGTTTATTTCTTCCAGCTTAGGGTAATTAACTACTGTATGTATAGCAACTAAACTGTGAGTAAGAATAGCTAAAATATTGATTTAACTCTACAGATAAACTAGTTGGTTTCATAATTTATTTATGGATGGTAACGTAATTATTTCATTTATTTTTATCTAGCTAAGCTAAAACATGATCTACAGCTACTGACCTATCATTTATAAAATGTTAACAAATATAGGACATAGATAGTTGTTATGTCTTTTATTTTATAAATGCTAATATTATAACATAAACAGGATAATATAGAATACAGAAGGTACTTCTTATAAATTATTTAGTGTAGAAAGTATAAGATTACAACAATACAATATTATCTTATTATATACCTATAAATAGACTAGGTACAAAATAATGCATCTAATTATAGGAACAGTATTGGTTTATAAATGAAATAATATTCTTATTCCTTTATAATAAATACTAGGTAAATATAAATTATGTACTTAAAAGATGTAACTATCAGTTACATAAGTACAACATTAAAAACATGAAATTCTTATATTCTGAAGGTTAAAAATTATATAATAATATTTACAAATTCTATTATAATAAAGTAAATTAATATAAAAACAATGTACAGATACCCTAGCAGGTAATATTTAAATAATACTACAGGCTAAAATTCAAATGCAATAACGCGCAGGAAATAAACCAACAGAGTAATAACATGCTCGATTCACCGAGCTTAACCAACCATTATACAACATAAGTAATAACCCAACAAATTACAGAAGTGCATTGTAAATAAAAGATAATTTTAAAGAAACTGTAAATACTTTTTATATCGTCGAGTTAGGGTAAAACCCTACTAGTATCAAAATGTACAACAGAGATAATAAACTGAAAGAGTCTAACTCAGTTTAATGCACTCACGGCTTCAAACAAAATTTACAGAGTAAGGCTTTACCAGCCTACTTTCATTTATACTTATAAACACAAGTAACTATAACAAAATCAAAATTTACAATCACGGCCTAAGCCGGAAAACCCCGTAAAGCAAGGGTTTTAACATCAATGAAAAACAGTGAACCAAGTAACCAGGTAAATCAAAACCGCAAGGGTTTGCAGGCCACGGCGACCAAACAGCATATGCCCCATAAGGGACCGGACAAGGAAGAACAGCCATGGGGTATCCAAGGCTTACCCGTGAGCAAGCCATTGCCACAACCTCGCACCAACCACGCAGAGAGAGACAGGTCCACAGCTGTGAACAATGAAGAACATTAATGTTAAATATCTTGCATCAGAATTAAACTATTGTGTAATAAATAAATATGCAAAGATAATCAAAATGTAAATGGTATTTCTTACCTCAAAGCTTAACCGAAACGTAACCACCCACGAGAAGAAGTGCCACCACCAGCATGAAGAGAAGTAAGCCTTTCACCAGCTGTAAGGAAGAAGGTATTACTAACACAGCAACAACCTACAGCGACTAAGAACAGGAATAGCAAGCCAAGCAAGAAGAATGTTGGAGCTGTCACTTAAATTCAGCCCAAGAAACCACTCTGTGGTGAAACCCTAAGACCCATTAAAGCATACGTTGTGAAGCCACGACCCAACTAACAAGCCAAAGAAAGTGGAACTACACAGTCTGAAGATTCGGGTCTAATCTAGCCACGATGGTGAAACCCCGGAGCAAAACCATTAACCTAGCCCAGGTAACAACATTTTAGTCACCGCACTTCTCTACTGAGCGTTCGGGGCATGCTCACGAGGCACAGAAGCAAGCAGGTTTATGAAGGGCAAATAACAAAAAGCAAGTGAGGAGACTGTCACTCAGATAGTTGCAGAAATCGGCATGGAGGTCGAATGCAGTTGCAGAGCAGCCGGAGGCCGAGGACGACGAAGAGAATGACAAGATAGGGTTGCAACTGCATTTTATCCACACAACACTTGGCCACAGTATTGCCACGTCCACATGCAAATTATTTGCATGCAGTGGGTAAAATCACATAGTCCCGGCAAGCAATCACCCAAGAGTTTTATTTTCCAATCATTTTTGTTGTTACGAAGGTTCCACCATAATCCTTAGCCCCAAAGTCAACCTATTACATACGTCGCATGGAAACAAAAGAATTATTAATATACAAACTATGCCATAACAATGATCAAAGTTGTGGGGGATATTATGACCCATTACTATACAAATTATGGTATACAATCGATTATAAAACATAAATCAAGGTTAAACCTTATGCTCATCATGGCGTGGTCCATTTCATGACCTTTTTCTCTATGCTATGCAAATAGTCTTTCATCAAACTATTATAATGGTGGCAAGGGTTATGCCACTTATCATTAACTAGAGATTCAACAATGTAAAAGTTATGCCTTAAGACTCATCAAGGGCGGGGCTATTGTTACTAACCATTATAATACTAACATATTACTATTCATTCTTTCAATGGTTATAAAATCCGTTAAGGATATGCCTTTTGCTAATTGTAAAAGGAGTTCATGAAACCTTCATATAATAAGATACCCAATTTGCTAGAATTATTCTAGTCATGCATTGGAGTATTTACTTATATTTAAACTTTTAGGTCTGCAAATAAAAAAATGTGTTAAGCATTTTAGTATCCTTCAGTTTCACCTTAGGTAACCTTTGATGTTTTAACATCTTTAATTGAGCATAATCTTCCAATAAGTTAGGTGTAAAAGAACTCAGTGCATCAACACTAACTTAACTCTTTTTGAGAGCAGAATATAATAATGTTATAATTCTTTTAAACTTCAAAACTTTAGAAGTTGGAATATTGGTACGAAAACTCATATATCAATGTGCATCACTTATCACAAGGACTAACAAATCTATCATGACGTAAATGGTATTTGTTCCCATTTTAAATTAAACCCTTAACATAATAACCCTACCATTCTTAGTCTGTATGCAAAGAAAGATTAAAGCGTTACACACACGACAACCATAGTAAACATCAAAAAGTATAGTACGCAAAAAGAACTTTAAATTACAACTATTAGAGAGAAAGAAACTGTCATCAATACTGATAGGACGAAATCTTGTTTCCATGGCGCCTTAAAAAGAATAACGATTTAATGGTTTTACCTCATAAAAGCAGTTGAAATTGCATAGCATTTATATTCTTTTACTGAGCTATTATTTTTGCAACGAACTTAAATCTGAATGCTTTAGGATTATTGACAAGCAGCACCGGATCTTCTTACATGTATGTCTGTAAGAGCAGGTAAACTTTCTGCGTTAGCTCAAAGCTAAGTAAGCCCTAGATCACCAAGACAGTTCCACCTTGTGGTCGCAAAGAAAAACAAGTTATTAAACTGAAAAAGAATTATTCTATAAGATAAACATAATCAAGTAGATAATTCAGTTTACAAAATCATTAACATATAACTAATTAAAACAATTAGTTGACTGCATTAATGAAAATTATCTGTATTTTCAAAATTTTAAATTTTTCAAAAATTTTGGGGTTTTGACAGAGTTATTCATATTAAAAACTGAGTGTATTTACTTGCAAGCAAGAAGAAGAATTCAAGCATTGACGAAGCTGTTATCAGCTTAAGTAGTCTGAAGCGGAGAAGGATATAACCCCTACGCCGGCCCTGGATTGGAGACGAGGTCAACAAGCTGAAGTTCTACAGAGTCGTGACAAGCCACGAGAAGAGCAGAGCTAAAACTATTGATAGGCCAAGAGCCAAACACAAACAATAACCACTCGCGCAGAAGGGTTCACAAGCTCGACGGTTTGCAAGCAAAGACTGAGTATTGAAACCTCATAGCAACGAATATGGGCCACGGAGAAGCAAGACAGAGAAACGGCCTCTGATGGCTGCCATGGAAACTACACAAATCCGCTCGCAAGCCAGCGAAAAATTCGGAGGCAAATGACAAAGCAAATAGGGTTTGCAAGTCTTTTATATCACCAATGCATGGACGGGAGGTGACCAGGTGCCCTTCAATTCTTTTAACCATGCAAGGGTTGAGTCCATAGTCCATCTGCGTCCAATAATCAAATTATTGTTGCAATAATCATTAAAACAATTATGCAAATAACTATTGAAATGGATATACATATATTCATAAATGGAAAACATAAACTATATTCAATAGTATCGACGCCGGTGATGTTTGATTTACAATGATTTCTTATCGTTGACCATAGAGTTGGGTCATGAAAACCTCGTCATGGTAATATTCCAAGGTCGACCATAGCATAAACTATTCCATTAACACTTCATTTGAAACCATGCAAATCAACTTAAAATATTTATATATTATGGGATCTTAAACCATGTCATTTGAAATCGTTGGTTTAAAGTTAGTTAGAATTCCTAGTAACTTTCTTATGTCATTTGACTATAGAGTAAAAGCGTTTTTAAAAATGACAATAAGCAATGACAAGGATCAACCTTAGTGTAACCCTTTACAAATAAAGTATTGTATGCTCGACTTGCTAATGACATTAATAATGAACCTTATTATTTGCTACAAAGTCAATAGTGCATAATTGGTTCTATTAGAATATATGAGTTTTTAATTAATGTCTCTTCGACATAGACCTTAGAGTAGAAGTTCTAGGTAGTAAAATCTACCATAGTAATTAGAATACACTACGACATATTTTGAGTGAGGCATCATGGTAATAGTAATTTTACTATGGTTTAAACCAAGCACAAGGGTTATAAATTATAGGAATAACAAATGATAATGTGATTTCCTGTGAATTAAACTTTATAAAAATGGTGGTTGGAAGTATTCTACTTATAAGGCGTTGTATTTACAATGTCATGGAAATTTCCAGATAGAAGATTGTTACATGATGCAATTAACATTGATATTGGCACATTATAGAGTAAGGTGATATTGTACATAGTTACAATATTACAAGCAACAAACAATGATTCAAGTACTAAAGTTGATAAACTGGTGATTGGCAATCTCACATACAATAACAACTTAATAAATTCCATGGCTAGTAGGATAGAGACGAAATGGAAACAGGTTCTCTATTGGAAATCTTTACTATCGAGATTTATAGGAGTACTTTCCTGAATAAGAGACAATACTTTTAAAACATAACAATTGTGAGTTAAGCATGTTAAAATAGAAGTAAATGTATGACGAAGAATACGAGCTTTAAGCTCACAATAAGTATCTTTGGTTTCGCTAAGCTTGATAAAGATAACGACCTTTATATTTAAACTTAGAATACTGTCTTAAAAACAGAAACTATAGAAGACAAATTACTTTACCTCATCAGAGCTTGTCTGAGAATATTCAGCTTATTTTCCTAGCATTTTAACATGCAAACAGAAATACTTCTTGCTACCTTATGAATTAAACTTCTAGTTAATCGATCATTACCTGCTGAACCTGTAAGAACCAGCAGTCCATCTGCGTTAGCATAATTGCTAAGTAAGCCCTAGTATTCAAAGATAGATTTCACCTACTTGCCAAAAGTAAATTAAATAGATTTCGCAATTAATACTAAATATTAGACTGTTTCATTTTCCGCTAACCGCTAGTAGTTGGTAAACTGTGTATTCAGACTTTTTATGTTATCTTAAAAAAATTTAAATTTTTATGAAATTTTGGGGTTTTGACATCGTCGGAATCCAACGACTTTTTTTAAGAGAATCTTAAGTTTGTGTGGTTTAAATCGTGATTTTATATACATAAATGGAATCAACATCCTCGAAAACCCTTGGGCATCTTTATTCTACATACTTAAAACACGGTTATTGCAAATTTTAAACATTCCATGAAAATTTCTACTGGATTCTGACAAAATCATAGTGGAAAACTGCTTCAAAATCATCGCATGTTTAGGCTACGCAAATACTTAATGTCACAAGAACAACAACCTATGGAAGAGTAGCCTTCGATCTCCCAAGGGGAAAATAAACCAGCATGCTGCAACGATCAGGCTCATTGCTTGTTGTTGGATCTCAAGGTGTTGAGATCTAAAAGTAAGCAATGAGCCTACAACAACAATCATTTTTCTGTTCCAAGCTGGTTAATGGTCGCCATCTCCCAAGGATTCAAACCACTTTTTATTTTTTAAATCGAGGATCGGTACCATAGTTGCATGACTAACAAGTAAACTAAGGGTCGAGTCCAGCCTAAATGTTGGGTAATAACTTACCGCCTCCACATGGATTCGAACCCGATATTCCATCAAGTCAACCATAAGACCTCACCGCTGACTCACGCAATCAACATAGAAGGAACTGCACAAGTGTCAATCAGTCCATATGACCTATTGATGATAACACTTGTTAAAACTTATGACTAATTAATTAGAAATTTTAACATCAAATCGATAGTTTCATTAAGTCCATACTTACAACAATTAAGTGTTAAATATTTGATAAACAATTAAATACATCTTCAATTCAGAAAAACATTCTACATAGCATCAATTTCAAGCCTTCTCATGATTATACATGACCAAATTGAATAAAGAAATTAATAACAATTATTAGTAAACGTTGTAACTTTGAATCCAAAAGGGGTTGGAGTAGGAAGGAAAGGCATGCATTATGTGTTTCTTTATAGAAGTTATAGGAAGGTGGAATGCAGAGAAATCGGAAATTCTAATTAGATTAAATGTCACATGTATGAGTTGGAGATCTTAATGGAATCTAATGATTTTCCCATACATTTAAAAGCATTAAATTTCATCTTATCTAGTTTTTTTTTCTCCAAATTTTTATGAAACTATTATATTTGTTTTGAAGTGTTATGAATCCAAAATAATGCCATGTCAACCAAAAATTTCAATTAGTTATATAATTCTAGTGGTGCATATTTTATCCTTTGTGTAATATATTTTTTCATCTTCTAGAGTTCTTTTTTTCTCCAAATTTTTATTATACTATTTATTGGTTTTGAGGTGTGATGAATCCAAAATAATGCCAGGTCAACCAAAAGTTTCATTTAATTGTTTAATTCTAGTGTGTTTTAGTATATTTTTACTTGGGATCAATGCTTGAACAATGTGACTTAAAAGAGATGTAATTTAAAATGATATTTAAAATTATAAATATTCATTTCAAAAGCTAGAAAAAAAAAATATAAAAATATTAACAATGATTTGTAAGAAAGCAGTCCTATCTCAACTAATGCTTCATCTCCCGATTCGAGAGTCATCTGTAATTGTTGGCCATTGTCAAGGATTTTAGCTCGACCATCGCCCCATGTGATGTCTACATCGTTGTAGAAATTTGCAAAGACAGTTAAAAGAAATGAGATTAACGGTAAAAGAAAAAGGAGGGAACGGGCGTGGCCATATTCTGTAATTATGGGAAAGCTTGAATTTGAGATGCTAAGTGCAGAGTCTGAAGAATAATGCAAAGAAAGAACAATGGTAAACAACTCGTCGCTGTGGATTTGGAATGATCGTTGTTTGGGTATATATATGGAAATGAGGGAGAGCAGGTCGGCGTGAGGAAAGATGGAGGAAGAAGGCTGAGCAGAGTAAAGCAGATACAGCAAGTGGTATACCGCAGCGTCCGGCCAGCCAGACTGAATGAATAATTGAGGAGCATCGTGGCCTTATTCGAGTAGGCTGTATGTGCGTTCCAACTGTACTGAATCGCTGTCACTTCCAATTCAATCCGTTCAGATGTGAGAGTAAGTCCGTCCATTCAACATCCAACTGGCAATTGCACTTTCTTTGCAACTTTTCTTTCCACGGTTTTTATTTCTACACTTGGAGTAATAAATGCTGCAGCGTTAGCAATGTGGATTGTTGGATCTCAATATGTTTGATATCCAACAGTCCACAATGCTGCTATCTCATCTCAGCATTTATTACTCTGTTACATGTAAAATATTTTTAATAAACAAATTTTGCTTGTGTTCATTTGGTCATTTGGTCAATGTATAGTCAATATGTATACAGTGACTTTGCAATACATTAGATAAAACGTGTTGTATAATCAATGTGCATAAAGTGACCTTGCAGTAAATTAGATAAAAACGTGTTTTATAAAACAAAAGTTTGTTTTCAAACTTTCGCTGCAACAAAAGCCCTAAAGACCTCTACACCGAAGTTTTCATTTATATAATTTTAAATTTCCTTTCTCTTCCGACTCGTGATTTTCAGGTCCCAAATACTTTGCAAGGGTGGTTCATAAATGGCTTGGATTTCATATAATGTTTAGAGGTTTAGAAAAAAATAAAAAAATAAAATTTGGTTTATATAGGTTAAGGATTTAAAGAGTTGAAGTCATGTGGCACAGTTCATCAAAAGCTTTTTGGATGGTTTGGAGAGGTTTATAGAGTCAAAGAAAAATGTTAAGAATTTAAGAGTGTAATATATATGATAAAAAAATTAATTCTTATTCAAAAAATATTATAAATAATAATAAAATTATAAGATTTGGATTTTTTATATAAAATGTAGTTTTTATTATTATTTAAATTATATTTCTGAATTTGTTAATAGATTCAATACCTTTAAATATAACAACTTTTTTTAAATGTTAGTTGAATTTGGAATAAAAATAATCCAAAAAATACAAGTGAAAAATATTCCAATCCAAACATGCTTAAAATAGAGTCTAGACATATTACAACTTTTAACTTTTACTTTCAGTCATTAAAGAAAAAGAATATCCATTTATGAAATATATCATCTTTAAGCAAAACTTTATTTAATACGTGTAAAATGTAAAAGAGAATGTACTAGTATCAATTTGTAAAAGACATCATCTCTAAGCAAAACTTTACTTAATACATCTAAACCCCAAAAAAAGAAATGCAAGTGGAATGATAGAAGTTTAGGTCTATAATTAGTTGTAAAATAGTTAGAAATATTATACATACACAATTGCTTCTACTTTTTAAACTAAAATATTCATATCTCTTTAAGAATTATTCCCTACTCCATATCAAATCACAAGACAATTCTCCTAAACATTAGTTGTTCGAAGAACTTGACCCATTCCAAGTACATCCAAACCTTACTCCATATCAAATCACAAGACCAAGACCATTCTTTTAGACATTGGTTGTTCAAAAAACTTACTCATCTCAAGTACTTTCAAACTTTCTTGCTTTAAAAAAGATTGCTTTATGAAGTTGGTAACTTTGTTTTTTTTTTAATTTGTGATGGTATGCTTCTTCTTATATGGGCATAGGGGAGATGAGCTACTAGTTGTATGAGGGACTAGTGATGGAGATACAATTGGTGTTGGACAACCTCAATTTTGGAGATACAATTGGTGTTGGATAACCTCAATTTTGGAAATACTAACTGATATAAGTGGTTCATAAAAGTACTTTATGTACATGTCATTGTCAATATTTTTCATGCTTTTAAAATCATTTATCAAAATACTTTCTTCGACATTTTGAAATAAAATGAATATTTGAAATTTGAAATTCCATTTTAAGTCACATCCAATTCTAACTTACATCAATGTTCACCCATTGGTCCCAATAAAAAATACACTAAAACACATTAGTGACTAGACAACTTTGAACTTTGTGGCTGACATGGCATCAATTTCGACTGGTCACGCCTCAAGACCAATATGGTTAGATAGAGAACACACCAAAGTATATGTGATAAACATTTGGAGGAAAAAAGAGCTCATGAATAAGAAGAATTAAGTTACACAAAAGGGGTAAAAAGGTGCACCACTACTGGTTCATCTTCCCAATATGACTTAGATTTGTAATCTACCCGATGAACTCATCGACCATTGAGACCACGAGTGTCACGTCCCCATGCCTCCGATTGTCAAAGGAGACGCGACCCAAGCTTTGACCACCCGGGCTAACCTCCCATGAACATGTACATGCATAAAAATTGCTGAAACAGAATGCTTAAAGGAGACTTTGAACTAGAATATGCACACACAAATATTTATCATGCACAGATGCAATTATTCAACATTCACAGCTACAATTATCTGTCTTGCACATCGGAATTAACATGCATTCCTTCAAGCATTCATTTAACATGTTCATCATTTTCATTAACAGAAAATATAGTTGCAGAAATAAGACTGGACAAGATCACTTATCTTATGAAGAGTCGTTCCGCAACTAGCTACGTCACTGCAACGTTCCACCCAACCGTAGGCCAGCGTGCTCCTTAATTTCTCAGCAACGCTGCCACCCCCGAGCCGGGCATGATTCACCAAGGATTAAGGGGACTAGCGGCTTACACATAGCCAAGGATATACAAAACACAGCCAAGCCAACACAGTTGGGTTTATCATGCCATCAAGGAGTTGGGAAAGGCTAAATGCTAAGCTGGTGAGCTCATTACAGAGCCAAGAACACCTACACTAGAACTAGCCTGGCCTCTAAGACACCCACACACACCCAACACAAGGAATCAGTCCCTTCTCTGCTACACAGTCCCTCAGGCCCTGCATTCCCTTCTAGTTCTATTCAGGGGTGGTGGAGAAGAAGGCCAACCCTCTAGCTCTGTCATTGTGGTTTTCAGCCACCAAGTTTATCAACCAATCCAAGCCCCCATCCCTGCTCCTTACACAGTCCGAATACCAACCATTGCACACATGCAATTACTCAGCTATTACAGCTTAGACAACTTAACAGGGGAAATGGCTCCCAAACGGGTTTTCAATAGCCCACTGAACGCGCCAGTGCACACAAATTACAACCGTCCCCAAAATGTGAAGAAGACCACAACAAACACAGACAGCCACATGGGGAAATCAGCGACCCCGTTGAACAGTGAAGTCACCACGGAGCCGACTTCCAACCGGCGTGGGAGATGAGCAGACTCCCGTCCCAAAACGTAAGGAAGACCACAGCTACACAGTAGGTCGTGGATGAAAACGCACAGCTCCCAGCTCGCTGTGTGAGTCCAAAACGGAAAAATACCTGTGCGTTAGGGCGAACAGCCTACAGAGAGGATGCGAGTTGGAGGTGCGTGAGTGTTCAGCATAGGCATGGATGGATAGAAAACCAGCAGCGCGTGAAAGGGAAGTGTGTGAGTGTTTCAGCTCGTCGTGGGAAGAGTGGAATCGCCTGCCTGAGTGAGGACGGTGGTTTCTTCCATTGTGAAGTCAACCGTGGTGGAGTGTGCGTGTGGGTGAGGACTGACAGTCCTACCACCCCACTCCCAAAGATAATAACTGCCTCAACCACCAGCAGCCATTCTTCAATGAAAGTGGTTGGGTAGAGCAAGGAAAGAAGACACATGGGTATTTTCCCTCATTGGCCAAGGTTTAACAATTTCCCCACCCTTATCCTTGTGGAAATCATGCCCCTTTCTCATTTTAGTTGCTACGATCGTAGCTGGCCGGGTTCATTTAATTAATTATAGATGCATATTTACATGGTGACAAGCATAATATATGCCGCATGCCCCGATATACCATCGGTGACAAATTTGAATCCAAAACATAGCATAACCGATCAATGGTGGGGCCTTTGCCTTTAGCTCCACACCGTGATGATTTACAATATATACATCATGTACATTTAATGCAACGGGGTCAAAACCGGGGTGTTACATTCCCCTCCCCCTTCAATAGCATTGTCCTCATTGCTTTACAAAATTGAACAAAATGCTACACTGGTATCGCCTCAGTGTTCGGAAAAATTGAACAAAAATGGATGTGCCAATCGCATGGCATCCTCCAGCTCCCATGTAGCCTCTTCAGGTCCGAAGTGCTCCCATTGCACCTTTACCTGACCTATGGCTCGGTTCCGGAGCATTGTGACCTTCCTGTCGAGGATGCGCATTGGCTCGATTCAAAACTCTCCCTCGGGTTCCACCTGAATCACATCCCAATTTATCACATGGTTAGGATCATGTACATATTTCTTAAGCAAAGAAACATGAAAAACATTATGAGCTCTAGTGCTAGCAGGCAATGCAAGTCTATATGCAACTGGCCCTATTCTTTCAAGCACTTCAAATGGCCCACAGTATCTCGGTGACAACTTGGCACAACTACCAAGCTTCAAGGAACTCTTCATTGCCCTCACTCTGAGGTAAACATGATCCCCAACATTGAACTCCCTATTCACCCTATGCTTATCTGTATAGCTTTTATGTATGTCATGTGCTGCTTTTAGATTTTTCCTAATCTTTACGACCTATTACTCCATTTCCTTGAGCAATTCTGGTCCGAGCACAATCCTGTTCACTGGATTATCCCAAGTCACTGGTGTCTTACACCTTCTTCCATACAAAGCTTCATATGGACTCATCCCCAAGGATGCCTGCTGTCCATTGTTATAAGCAAACTCTACCAAGTGTAAGTAATCTTCCCACTTGGTTGGTTTGTCCATCACGTACATGCGAAGCATATCTTCAAGCACCTGATTAACTCTCTCTGTTTGCCCATCTGTCTGAGGATGGTATGCAGTGCTGAAGTTTTTCTTTGTACCCAATTCCGCAAACAACCCTTTCCAAAAGTTGGAAGTGAACTTGACATCCCTGTCAGAGACTATTGCCTTAGGCAATCCATGCAATTTGAAAATCTCCTTCATGAAGATCTTTGCAATGTCACCAGCTTCATACGTAGACTTAACCGGTATAAAATGTGTTGCCTTTGTAAACTTGTCTACCACAACCATGATGGAATCATGTTGTCTCCAAGTCATCGGCAATCCAGTAATAAAATCCATGGAAATAACTTCCCATTTCCATTATGGGACTGGCAAAGGCTGCAACAAACCTGCAGGATGTTGATGCTCAACCTTTACCTGTTGACATTTCATACATCTTGAAATATATTCAACCATGTCCTTTTTCATTCTTGGCCAAAAGTACTGCTTTCTAGCTATAGCAATTGTTTTCTGATATCCTGGGTGTCCAGAATACGGAGCTTGATGGATTTCATCCATAACAACTCTCCTCAAATCTGCTACATCTGGAATATAAATCCTACCTTTATAAGTGAGAAGCCCATCTTCTCCCAATCTATATCCCTCATACCTCTTCTCAAGACTTTGCTGCTGCAATTTGTCTTTTACCTGCTCATACAATTCATCTCCAGAAACATGATCAACAATCTGCTGCCTCAAATCCGATTGGCAAATACTAAGAGATGCCACATGAATTTCCTGCACTTTCCTGCTGAGGGCATCAGCTACCTTATTCTCCTTTCCCCTTATGTGCTTGATTTCAAAATCAAACTCACATAAAAACTCTAGCCATCTTGCTTGCCTAGCATTCAAAGTAGGCTGATCAAACAAATACTTCAGTCCACAGTGATCTGTTATGAGCTCAAATCTCCTACCCATCAAGTAATGCCTCCACATCTTGAGAGCATGTACTATGGCTGCAAGCTCTAGATCATGAGTGGCATAGTTCATCTCATGTTCCTTCAGCTTTCTTGACTCATAACATATCACGTGGTTGTCCTGCATAAAGACTCCTCCAAGCCCTTGTCCGCATGCATCAGCACACACCACAAAATCTTTCTCTGGATCTGCAACTTTCAATACTGGTGCACTGGTGAGAAGGTTCTTCAACCTCTGGAAACTTTCTTCACACCTCGATGTCCATTCGAACTTCATCCCCTTCTTTTGCAAAGAAGTGATAGCATGTGCAACTTTGGAGAATCCCTCAATGAATCTCCTGTAGTATCCTGCAAGTCCGATAAAATATCTTACATCTGTCACATTTCTTGGAGTAGGCCAATTCATAATGGCTTCAATCTTTTCAGGGTCCACGGATATACCCTCCTCTGAAATAATGTGACCCAAATACTGAATTCTATCTCTATAGAAGTCACACTTGCTCAGCTTTGCGTACAACTGATGCTCCCTGAGCAAATTCAATGTCAATCTCAAATGTTCTTCATGCTCTTCCTCATTCTTAGAATAAACAAGAATGTCATCAAGGAAAACAAGAACAAACTTGTCCAAATACCTGCTGAAGACACTATTCATAAGGCACATAAATGTAGTTGGTGCATTTGTGAGACCAAATGGTACCACTACAAACTCATAATGCCCATACCTTGTCCTGAAGGCTATGTTATGAATGTCTTCATCCTTGATCCTTACCTGATGGTAACCAGACCTCAAGTCAATCTTGGAAAATACCCTTGCTCCTCTCATTTGATCAAAGAGGTCATCAATCCTAGGCAAAGGATATTTATTCTTCACAGTAACCTTGTTCAACTGTCTGTAATCAATACATAACCTGAGTGTACCATCTTTCTTCTTTACAAACAGAACTGGTGCTCCCCAAGGAGACACACTCGGTTGGATATACTTTTTTTCCAACAACTCTTGCAGTTGCATCTTCAACTTTAGCATCTCCAGTATACTCATCCTGTAGGGTGCCTTGGACACTGGTGCTGCTCCTGGCACAAGTTCAATAGTGAAATCAATGTCTCGTTTTGGAGGAAGCCCTGGAATCTCATCAAGAAACACATCCCTGAATTCCTATAACACCTGATAGTTCTCCAACCTAGGAGTTTCATCTCTTGATGTGTCCACAATATGAGCTACGTACAACTGGCAACCCTTCTTACAGAACTTCTTTAACTGCATTGCTGAAACTTGTCGTACTGAAATCACCTTTGGAATGCCTTTCACAACTACTAGGTTCCCTTCTTCATTCATGCATTCAAAAGTCTTATTGTAACAATCAAGCTTCACCCTATGAGCTTCTAACCAATCCATTCCAATGAGAACATCATAGGAACCAAGCGGTAGAACATTTAGATCTACACACGTGACCAATCCATTCATGACCAATGGACATTTCTCTACCACTTCACTGACATTTCTCTTAGTTCCAGTGGCTAGCTGAACTAACCAAGACTTACTATGCTTTACTTTCTTAAAAGCACCAACCTCCACTACTCTAGGAGTAATGTAACTATGCGTAGAACCAAGGTCAATCAAAATAGAAACAGATTGCTCAACAATATTACCTGCTACTTCAACTACAGTTGACTGGTGATCTGCTTGACGATTCTCCAATGCTGCATAAATCCTAAGAACTGCCCTTGCTACTTGACCCACTGTTTCTGCTTCTTGAATGTTATAAGCTGACCTTGCACTCTCATTCTCGAGTGGACAATTCCTACGCATGTGGGGTCCTCCACATTTCCAACATTGAAGTGGCCCTCTATTTTGCTGTGAATCTTTAAGCTTTTCTCCGGTCACTCCAACTGGCTTACTCGCAACTTGGGATGGCTGCTTCTGCTGGTTCCTGAAATTAGAAGGTTTGAAACCCTTCTTTATTTGGTCAAACTTCTCGTTCTTCTTGTCCTTCCATGCCTTATGGAAATCTGGCTTACCTTTGCTTTGCTCATAGCAATACTTAGCCTTTCTTATTGCTTCTTCAAGAGTTTTAGGTTCATAAAACTCAATTCTATCTTTGTAAGACTGAGGTAACCCACTTAGAAAATGCTGGACCTTCACTTTTTCATCCCTGATGTACCAGACATGCCTCAACAGCTCCAAAAACTTATTTGCATACTCTTCCATGGTTTGCTGTCCCAATCTCAACTCATGGAACTCCTTAATCTTGTCATCATAATACCTGTCAGAGAGGTATTTCTGCTTGAAATACTTCTTGAACTATTTCCACTTAAGTCTCCTTTCACTGATCCTCTTCACTTGCTTGAAGTGTTCCCACCAAATGGATGCTCTTCCATTTAGATTGAATATGGCAACTCTTGCCTTCATGTTTCCTGAATAATCACACACTTGAAAGTACTTCTTAATACCAAGAAGCCAAGCTTCAGCCTCTTGTCCAGTCTTTACCTCACCATCAAAAGTAGGAGGTTTAGCTTTCTTAAACTCATCTCAAGAGTGATCCCTATGGTGTTTCTTTCTTTTCCTTTTATGAGAAGAAGAACTTGAATCCCCGCTAGATTCTTCAGAATCAGATGATCCACTAGAAGTCCTTCTCCTTCTCCTGGTACTGCTCTTACTGCCTTCTGGTCTTGCTGTACCTCGTCCAGATTCTATCTTTCTTTGCAAGTCTGTCAAACTCTGCAACATAGCAGCATTCAACTGATGCTGCTCTTCCTGGGCTTTGATCAGACTTCTCATGGTGGCTGCAACATCTGACGGTGTCTCTTGGAATCTCCTTCCATTAGACTCTATGTCATCATTTCTATTACGGGCATTTTCTCCCATGGCATCCTCTGCTCCCTCGTAGGAATCCCGAGCATTATATCCGTCATGGGTTCTCATAGCTGAACCACCACTTACTTACCAAACTACACTACCTGGAATACTTCCCTTGAAAGTGACTATGATTCTGCAAACGTGTTAATAACACAAATGTTAGATGCATAACATTGATATAAACCAGCATTACTTACCTTCTCCTGGAATAATTATAAAATTACAAGTTAACCCAAACATAGAATTTTCTTCCTCAAGAACGTCTGTCTGAAGGGGATGACGGAGGTCAAGGGGGCTTGCCCCCTTACAGGGCGGGTCGAGGGCAACGCCCTCTTTTTTTTGGGGGGGGGGGGGATTTTCGCGCAATCCGACGCATAAGATCACTGCCTCTTTTCTCATTTTCAGCCCTGAAATTCATTGTAAAAACTGCTGAAAATTCCACCGAAAAACAGTCGAAATTCGCTTGTTAAACCCCATGGAAAACCCAAATTTTCCTTGCGCAGAATCAGGTCTCATTTCCGCTAACCATCTGCAGAATCGGCTCTCGGAACCCTTATCTCGTCCACTGAATCGGCTCTCGTTTCACTAGATCTTTCGTTGAATCAGTTCTCAGAAGCTTTAATCGTTCCGTGGATTATAAACTCATCGACTGTCGGAAGCTTTTGTGCTTCGGGTGGTTTAGTCATTTAGGCAGCCGCAACGACGGAACATGATCTCTTTCTTCTTCCGATCAACGACACAACCTAATTGGCGTCGGTAGACTTTTTACATCAGAAGACTTAGTGCTTTCACTTCTACAACGGTGGCACACAAATCACTTCCCCTTCCGATTGGTGAACTAATTTTTGACTGGCATCGGCATCGATAGCCTTTCTCATCGGAAGACTTAGTGCTTTTGCTTCCGCAACGGCGGCACACGAACCACTTTCTCTTCCGATTGGCGGCTGTTTACTTAGAAAATTTCCACTTCGGGCTTCGGCGGTCTTCCCACATCGGGAGTTTAGTGACTTTGGCTTCCGCAACGGCGGCACGCCAAACACTAACTTCTTCCGATGGGCACGTACTTAGAACAATTTTAACTTGTCGATGTCAGCGGCCTTTTGAATCGGAAGCCTTAATTCTTTCGCTACCGCAACGGTAGCTCACGAAACGCTTTCTCCTTCCAACGGATTCTCTGTCGGGCAGGTTTTCGCCTAACTCCTCCGTAATGGCGGAAGTTAACTTCACAAACTCTTCCACAACGGCGGAAGTTAATTCCGTTAATCGTTTCGATGCGGAACACTTAGTCAAATTTTTTGCAGCTTTCTCCAAACTGTTCCGGCGTCAGCGGTCTTCATCATCGGAAGCCTTAAGGCTTTTGGCTTCCGCAACGGTGGAAGTCCCTTCCGCTAATTCTTCCGCAACGGCGGGACACTTGGGAAAATTTTTTCCGCGGTTCTCTTCGACTGTTCCGTTGGACAAACTTCCGCTTTCCGCTTCCGCTACGGCGGAAGTCTCTTCCACAATCCCTTCCGCTACAGCGGAAGTCTGAACCTCTAAGTGCTCCGACTGTCAACACTTAGGCCATTTTAAAATTTTCCAATCATCCACTGCTTTCTGCTGGGTAGAAGAAACGCTGCTTCTGTCACTGCAATCCTTCATGGCTCATGCAAGCCTATGCTGCAACATAAGCTCTGATACCACATTGTCACATCCCCATGCCTCCGACTGTCAAAGGAGACGTGACCCAAGCTTTGACCACCCGGGCTAACCGCCCATGAACATGTACATGCATAAAAATTGCTAAAATAGAATGCTTAAACGAGACTTTGAACTAGAATATGCACACACAAATATTTATCATGCACAGATGCAATTATTCAACATTCACAGCTACAATTATCTGTCTTGCACAGCGGAATTAACGTGCATTCCTTCAAGCATTCATTTAACATGTTCGTCATTTTCATTAACAGAAAATATAGTTGCAGAAGTAAGAATGGACAAGATCACTTATCTTATGAAGAGTCGTTCCGCAACCAGCTACGTCGCTGCAACGTTCCACCCAACAGTAGGCCAGCGTGCTCCTTAATTTCTCAGCAACGCTGCCACCCCCGAGCCGGGCATGATTCACCAAGGATTAAGGGGACTAGCGGCTTACACATAGCCAAGGATATACAAAACACAGCCAAGCCAACACAGTTGGGTTTATCAGGCCATCAAGGAGTTGGGAAAGGCTAAATGCTAAGCTGGTGAGCTCATTATAGAGCCAAGAACACCTACACCAGAACTAGCCTGGGCTCTAAGACACCCACACACACCCAACACAAGGAATCAGTCCCTTCTCTGCTACACAGTCCCTCAGGACCTCCATTCCCTTCCAGTGCTATTCAGGGGTGGTGGAGAAGAAGGCCAGCC
The DNA here is from genome assembly GCA_001517045.1 of Pseudotsuga menziesii. Taxonomy (NCBI): domain Eukaryota; kingdom Viridiplantae; phylum Streptophyta; class Pinopsida; order Pinales; family Pinaceae; genus Pseudotsuga; species Pseudotsuga menziesii. The sequence goes on from LPNX010779849.1 coordinate 92,175, forward strand.
CTCTAGCTCTATTGGTGTGGTTTCCAACCACCATGTTTATCAAGCAATCCAATCCCCCATCCCTTCTCCTTACACAGTCCGAATACCAACCATTGCACACATGCAATTACTCAGCTATTACAGCTTAGACATCTTAACAGGGGAAATGGCTCCCAAACGGGTTTTCAATAGCCCACTGAACGTGCCAGTGCACACAAATTACAACCGTCCCCAAAATTTGAAGAAGACCACAACAAACACAGACAACCACGTGGAGAAATCAATGACCCCATTGAACAGTGAAGTCACCACGGAGCCAACTTCCAACCGGCGTGGGAGATGAGCAGACTCCCATCCCAAAACGTAAGGAAGACCACAGCTACACAGCAAGTTGTGGATGAAAACGCACAGCTCCCAGCTCGTTGTGTGAGTCCAAAATGGAAAAATACCTGTGCGTTAGGGTGAACAGCCTACAGAGAGGACGCGAGTTGGAGGTGCGTGAGTGTTCAGCACAGGCATGGATGGACAGAAAACCAACAGCGCGTGAAAGGGAAGTGCGTGAGTGTTTCAGCTCGTCGTGGGAAGAGTGGAATCGCCTGCCTGAGTGAGGACGGTGGTTTCTTCCATTGTGAATTCAATCGTGGTGGAGTGTGCATGTGGGTGAGGATTGACAGTCCTGCCACCCCACTCCCAAAGATAATAACTGCCTCAACCACCACCAGCCATTCTTCAATGAAAGTGGTTGGGTAGAGCAAGGAAAGAAGACACATGGGTATTTTCCCTCATTGGCCAAGGTTTAACAATTTCCCCACCCTTATCCTTGTGGAAATCATGCCCCTTTCTCATTTTAGTTGCCGCGATCGTAGCTGGTCGGGTTCATTTAATTAATTATAGATGCATATTTACATGGTGACAAGCATAATATATGCCGCATGCCCCGATATACCATCGGTGACAAATTTGAATCCAAAACATAGCATAACCGATCAATGGTGGGGCCTTGGCCTTTAGCTCCACACCGTGATCATTTACAATATGTACATCATGTACATTTAATGCAACGGGGTCAAAACCGGGGTGTTACAACGAGGTACTTAAATTTCATATCTGAATTTATCATTTATACTCAATTTTGTTTTTCTTCAATTTATTTAATTAACAACGAAAGTAAATATACATGGTCGCCCAAATACACATATTCAATTGCTAAATATTACAGGCATTATGAGCATGAAACACACACCAAGCCATGCAACTCCATTCGCATATACAATCATGAATAATAATCAAATAGTATGCAAACACATAATTCACCATGTCATTCATACACAGTGAGAGACTTATCTTTTAAATCAATTGTTCTCCAACTGGATGCAAGTGAAGGGCGTTCCTCCCAACCATACTAGCATTGTCAATCCATATCTTACTTTGGTATGCAATCCCCGAGCTGGGGATATCAATCCAGAAGGGAAAATCTCTTCATAAATCCCACTTCATACAACTAAATCTCTCATGCAACCCACTAATGTCTATGTTGATGTTTTTAGTAGCTTCGGAAGATATTCCATAAGAAAGCATAATAACAAAAAGCAAGAACAAGTCATCCTAGTTAAATTAACCTAGTCAAATTGTCAAGTTGGCCCAATTAAGGGGGCAAATTACCTATTTTAAGGGAGGAAATGACCCAATCCAGAAGACAAGTCGACCAAGTATGGAAAAATGATTTTTCCAGTATAAATAAAAGAGAACTTGCCTCATTTGCAACACACAATTTTGCTCAAGCAAGAGGACAAGTGTTCAGATCTAAGGAAGACAAGTTAGGGGGTTCAAGAAGCATTGGGAAGACAATTTTTGGGGGTTTTATCTTTCTCTTTCACTTATTCGGGCTCAAAGGTTATTTTGTATCTTTCTTGTATTATTTTTTGTAACTAGTGTCGGGCACTATTATTGTTGAAGAATCTTATCTAGAGAAGTTTGTTGGGTTTTTCCCGTGAGAGGGTTTTCCCAGGGTAAATTTGTGTCTACTACGAATGTGTATCTTTCAGTGATCCCTATATGCATGCAGTTTATATTTATGTGATAAATAATTTAATAACATCTAATTGCTAAGAAAAACCAGCATGGTATCAGAGCAATGTTGAAAGAAGACATTTCAATAGCCATAACAACCGTAAGTTGGAAACTTGGGCTTCTAGTTCCAAAGTATTCTCTCCAAAGATTTGAATTGAAAATAGTATTTTGGAGATACTCTCAGTAATGGCACACTTATCTATGCATTAGAGGAAATTTGGGGTCTAAAATGGGCCTTATAAGAAAACCCGCCAACAATCAATTTTGTGAGTTGGAATTCAAGAACCAATAGAATTTCAATAAAATGAGTCAACCTTAATGGTTGAATTGGCATATTTGTCATAAAAGAAAACTACTTGTTTTGTTCGTATTTTCGACATATCTCCCTATGTTTTTACTCAAATTTTAGGTGGGAGAGCTTGTTGGATGTGGAATTTAATTTCGCATCCAACGAGTACCCACACTGCATACTTTTGACGAACCTCGCTACCCCAAAAATAAGAAATACCTGGAAAAAAAAACATGATGATGATGTCATCATCACATTTTTTCAAACATTTCTTGTTTTTGGGGTAGCGGGGTTTGTCAAAAGTATGCAGTGTGGTACTCGTTGGATGTGGAATAAAATTCTACATGCAACGAGCTCTCCCGCTAGGAATTTGAGTAAAAACACAGGGAGATATGTCGAAAATACGAACAAAAAAAGTAGTTTTTTT